>CAWUFW010009128.1:600000-814647 GCA_963921515.1 Calotriton arnoldi
TGAGAACGTGAAAAACAATCTGTTATCATGTACAGGGCAGAGGCAAAGTGTCGCGAAAACAAACTCTTAGCAGAGGCGTGCTCAAAAGCAGCAGCATAGGGCAAGCAAAACTCATGCTAACTTAGCAATGTCGACAATGTATCTAAGGGCCACATAACCCCACATAACAGTGTAGAGTGGAGTGGCATAGAGTGAAGTTGCATAGAGTGGAATAGTGTAGAGTTTAGTGGCATAGAGTGGAGTGACATACAGTGGAGTGACATACAGTGGAGAAGCATACAGTGGAGTGGTGTAGAGTGGATAGTGTTGAGTGTAGTGGCATATAGTGGAGTGGCATAGAGTGGAGTGGTATAGAGAGGAATAGCGTTTAGTGTAATGGAGTACAGTGGAGTACCATAGGGTGTAGTGGTGTTGAGTGGAATAGCATTGAGTGTAGTGGCATACATTGGAGTGGCGCAGACTGGAGTGGCATGGAGTGGAGTGGAGTACAGTGGAGTGTCATACAATGTAGTGGTGTATAGTAGAGTGGCGTAGAGTGGAGTGGCATACAGTAGAATATTGTACAGTGGAGTGGCATAGAGTGGAGTGGCGTAGAGAGGAGTAGAATAGTGTAGAGTGGAGTGGCATAGAGTGGAGTGGCAAAGAGTGGAATAGCATAAAGTGGAGTGGTGTACAGTGGAGTTGCATACAGTGAAATAGCGTAGAGTAGAGTGGCTTAGAATGTAGTGGCATACAGTGGAGTAGCATTGACTGTAGTGGCATGGAGTAGAGTCACATAGAGTGGAATAGCATACAGTGGAGTGGTGTAGAATGGAGTGAGGTACAGTGTAGTGGCGAACAGTGTAAAAGTGTAGAGCGGAGTGGCATCGTCTGGAATAGCATACAAAGGAATGGCGTCCAGTGCAGTGGTATAGAGTGGAATAAAGGAGAGAGGAGTAACAGAGTAGAGTTCTCTATAGCAGAATAGTGTAAAGTGGAGTAACATAGAGTGGAGTGGCATACAGTGGAGTGGTATGGAGTGGAATAGCATAAATTGTAGTGGTGTAGAGCAGTCGTGGCTCCTGGTGGGAGTGCCAAATGGCAATTCGGCGCGCGCAATGTAATTAGTTTTATTTATTTATTTCTGTACTTACCTCCGTTCAGCCGTATGCCGGAGTTTACTACCCCCCACCCCGCCCCGCCCCACCGCCCCGCAGCACTCCCACCAGGAGCCGCGACTGGTGTAGAGTATATTGGTGTAGAGTGGAGTGGCATACAGTGGAGTGGTATCCAGTGGAATTACCACAGAACAGTGGAGTGGCGTACAGTGGAGTGGTGTACAGTGGTGTGGCGAAGTCTGCAGTGGCACAGAGTGGAACAGCATAGAGTGGAGTGGCATACAGTAGAGTTGCGTACAGTGGAAATCGGTTTAGAGTGGAGTGGCATCGACTGGAATAGCATACAATGGAATGGCGTACAATGGAGTGGTATAGAGTGGAATAAAGGAGAGTGGAGTAACATAGAGTAGAGTTCTGTATAGCAGAATAGTGTAAAGTGGAGTAACAGAGTGGAGTGGCATACAGTGGAGTGGCATGGAGTGGAATAGCATACAATGGAATGGCGTTACTGTACCTCACTCCATTCTACACCACTCCACTGTATGCTATTCCACTCTATGTGACAGAGTAGTCACCGCAGTAGCCAAACTTATGGTCCGTCTGCATTTAAATCAAGCGGGCAGACCACTGTGTTGGTGGGGAGGGAACACTATCTCCGTTGCGAGAGAGTTCCCTCACCGCCAACATCTAAATGAGCCCCCATAGTAATTTATGCCATTGCTATTGATTAGTAAGTTATGGTGGGTCTTGGATAATTCAACAGCAAGCACACAAAAGGGTTTAACTTTTGGGTTCCTTATTTCTTCCAAGTTACTTATAGTCTACATCTGTAGATATTGGTATGTCATTAAACAAAATACATCTCACAACAGTTTTCCCTCTTATCTTCCTCCATGCTCCTGATGATGTCATCTAGGTCTCTCTTCGGCATGCCTAACCACCATCAGGATACCCTCAGAAAGTTAGCAGATAAGTATTAGTTTTTCTAAAATAAAAGAAAGAAAAAGAAAAAATGTCAGTCTCTGTTTTTTTATTGGTTTCCTGTCTTCTCCTGTTTGCTTCCTTTATTAAACCTCTAATTTCTCTTTTAATTACTATTCCCTCTCCAATGAGTGCAACAGTAGGGAAAGTGTTGGATAGCGGAGGGGTAAAAATTACTAATCCCACTCCAATGAGTGCAACAGTAGGGAAAGTGTTGGATAGCGGAGGGTAAAAATTACTATTCCCACTCCAGTGAGTGCAACAGTAGGGAAAGTGTTGAATAGCGGAGGGATAACATTTACTATTCTCACTCCAGTCAGTTCAAAATTAAAAACAAACAAAATATCATCAACAGAATAAAAATATTTTTTTTAAAGTAAGTAAAAAACATATATAAATATGTTTAAAATAAAAATATATTTATTAAAAAAAATCATATTATAATGTTAAAAACATATCACAAATACCTACAAATATATTAAATAAAAGAAAAAAATAATTTTGAAACAAATAAATATTTTTATTTAGAAATTATTTATTAACAAAAACATTAATTATTACATAAATTTAGGTCTATTTACTTCCTAGCCTATAACACCACACAACTCGCATCATTAATTATCAATTATACAAATATCATGATTTAAAAACAAATTAAAACAAATAAAATTCTATTAACTTCCCACCCTTTACGCCTATAATCCCCACAACCTACACCTAAAATTAAACTGTAAAAAAATAAATTACACAATTAAATAAAACTAAATAACTAATTATAAAGTAAGTAAAATTAATTTACTCCACACCCTTCACCCCATTAACCAAAAACACAAACGAATTATTAAACAATTACCCTAATAATTATCAATTAATTTATTAATTATAAACTAATTATTAATTAATTACAAATAAATTACTTCCCACCCTGTACCCCTAAAAACCACAACCCACAACTAAAATTAATAACACAATTTCCATATTTAATTGTCAATTAATTAATTAATATTAATTAACAACTAATTAATAATTAATTAAAAATAAACGACTTCACACCATTTACCCCTATAGGCCCCACAACCCGCAGCTAAAATTAATTACACAATTATCATAATTAATTGTTAATTAATATTAATTAACAACTAATTATTAATTAATTACAAATAAATTACTAACCACCCTAACCCCTATAAACCCCACAACCCACACCTAAAATGTACCCCCAAAAATTTAAAACACAATTAACATTATGAAATCTCAATTAAATAAATATTAATAAACAAAAAATATTCATTAATTTGATATATTTAAATTACTTCCCACCCTATTCCCCTATAAACCCACAACCTGCTACGGAACTAAAAAACGCAAAATTTAAATAAAATTAATAACTACTAAAATGTAACACATCAACAATAGTTGTACAAAAAAATACATCACATACATTTAAAATATATACTAAAATGCATAACACTAATTTAAAAATCGATATTTTAAACAACTATATTTTTGCAAACGATATTAATGCCTTCTATATTTTTAAAATCGATATTTCTTACCTTAAAGTCGATATTCTTGACCACAATATTCTTGTTGTTGATATTTCTGTGTCACAATATTTAAAACTCGATATTAGTGTAAGTCAACATTTCCAAATCGATATTTTGACTTAATACCACATATATATATAATAGACAAATGTTAAATGTAAATATGCAAAGAGCATGATCACATTAGTCAATTGATAAATCGAAGACAATTATGTATGAATTCTTAATGGCTACATACTATTATCTCAATTAATTGCATAACACATGCTAATAAAGTTAAGTCACACGTTGAATATAAATGTTGTATATGAGTATATATTCATGATGTATAAATGGTGGAGCCTTAGTCAAACTGCTCCAGGGATCAGAGAGAAGTGCAAACCTCGTACTTGTTGTCAAAATATAACCATTGAGTTTTGAAATCAACGGACATAATATATCAGCACCTGAAGTTTGGGCTCATGAGTACCAGGATGTGAGGGGTGAAAATGTCATTAAACCCCCATTTCTTCTTTTAAATATAAATGTAAGCATAGTTCATTTCCAGATTACTTATACAGGCACCTGAAGAGTTAAGACGATAGCAATTAGGCCTCAAGGGATAAAGAGTGCTCCCTACGATGAAAGATAACAGTGAAATCCCATAATGACTACGCAAACCTTCTCTCCATTAAGTGCTCTAGCTGCTCTGTAATAGAGGCTCCATTGGAAACCAGTGCAGCATTGCCTATTCAACATTAGGATAGCATGTAGGGAATATTTACAGCCTCTATTTCATGTCCCCTGCCTGGGAAACATTGTTTACAACGACGGCATTACAAGGAATGCCTTTACAATGAAGGCATTAGAACGAGAATGCATTTACAACAAAAGTTTTTACAACAAATTTTTTACCATGAATATGCCTTTACCAAGGATGTCTTTATAATGAATTTCGTTGTAAAAGCACGAATGGTAAAAGCATACACCTGGAAAAATAATGTATGTAAATGTAACTATTTTGGTGAGTATTTAAGGTAAGGATTAAGTGATTATATATATATATATATAATTTTTGGGATATATATATATATCCAAAAAAATGAGTTGCCCCAAAGGAAGAGCCGCCAGGTAGGTTCGTATTGCACCAATTTTAATGAAATGCAGCAGTCAGATTTGGCGGGGAACTGGCTTTGTTCTCCCTTCGCCAGACGCGTTTCAGGTTCTCCCTTTCCTCAGTGGCGTTTGATTTAGGTAAAGTCGAGGCAGAGTGTGCTGCTAATTATACTCCTGGATCTGCCCCCAGTGGGCGTGGCCACTCCTGTAGCCTTCTGGTCCATGTAGTAGCACGCAAGTTTTCCTCATGTGAGGCTGCCCAGAGTTAACACTTTTTTAAAAATTCAATCCAAAAACCCCAGTGGGTAAAAGCAACAGTCCCGCTTCAAAAGCGCTGCTTAATTATGCAAAACATTAGGCACTACTTCCCGTTGGATTGATGACTTTTGTTTGAAATCACCACGGGGCCGCTCCTGCAGTGTGTCTCTCCCGCGGCTGAAATTAACCTGGAGAAAACACGTTTTGGGACCCCCCTTTTTTCTCAGCCCCCGCTTGGCGAATCACCCCAAAACTTTCAAGACAGGAGCTGACCCACTAGTTTTGAAAATGTCACGAAGATTCGTCAAATAACGCTAAAGTTATTGGGAAAACAAAAAATGCTTTTCCTATGGAAAATAGGTCCTAACTATAACTACCTACTGGCGACCGCCAGTAGGTAATATATCACCAAAGGCTCCTTTTATTCACAAAGAGTACCGGCACTCTGAAGAAGGACTGCTTGCCCAGAGATGCGTTTCAGCTTTACAGCCTTTTTCAATCTGGCATCAACTCGCGTTTCAAAAATAAAAAGTTTATATTACTTCAATCCTTGTTAGGCGGAACAAACACTCCACATTTTCTTTCCTACTCAGCAATACTGGTGTCCTGGTTAACGAAGTCCCAGTCTGCTCGGTGAGTGTTTGTGTGTCACTCAAATGCAGGAAACACGGTTGTAGTTCTCATTTAAATATATAAAAATACAATTTGGGTGACAGTTTTAGACCGGCGCTTAGTATCCCAGTTACTGGTCCCCACCAGTATTTTTTATAAACATATAAAACAGCAAATTACTGAGATGTCCACAATCGCAACAATTCACAACAAGTCTTCTTGGTTAATTCTTTAAGTTGTGTTTATTCTTTCTTTAACTTAATTCTCCATGTCAATACATTGTAAGTGATCAGACAGAAGCCAACACATGTTTCGTGCTCCACTGCGCTTCTTCAGGGCTGTCACAAACATAGAATACAATAAATTAGAATCTAAGCAAAATCTTAACAGAATCAATCTATTTAATAACACACTCCTGAACTAACTAACACTGTTTTTCTACACATGCAGTAAGGCTACATAGAGTACACTGACATCCTCATTACCACTACATGTCTTAACATATTTCAATTGTGATCCCATCACATAATTTCTGATCAACCTTCACATCTTTCACCTTCACATCCCCATATTAGCATCTGATATGTCATGATCCACTTTAGTAAAAAAGCTTTATTCATTTTCGTAAAAACAACAGAAAACCTTGAGTTTAGAGAAGTCTAAGTTTATCTAATATTATATATCCAACTTTTAATTACCTTCCTAAGGCCCACTTGGTCATTTATTCTAGAGTATAGTGTTCAATAATGAATCTGGATCTATTAGTTTACCTCCAATTTTGAGTTTAGATAATTTTATTCCATCACTCCCATTTATTAAATTATTCTCATCTTCCGTTTATTACTATCTGTGTAAAAAAAAAAACACAAAGTTGCCTTGATTTATCTAATCATATTCCACAGTCCTTTTTTAATTTCTTAAGTGAAATCCTCTCACCTCCTAAATTTCTTTTAAGGCATGTAGAGTTTCTCCTTTTATATCAATTCGAAGTTAATGTCCTTGTGCATGGTCTATATTCCAGAACCACCTTGATACGGGTCTAAACATAACAAAGAACAGCCACTAGTTTAAGAATATGCATAATGACTCCAAATTCAGAGTGTAAACGTGCTCTCCCACCCAGTTAAACTACAAAAATACTGGCGCTTTCAGTGTCTCTTAAGGAGTAAAGCACCCTTCAGACTGACTCCCATTCCAACCTCCCAGGATACGCTATCAATCTAACAGTCCCAATGCTTACCGGCTGCAGGAAGCGAGCCTCTCGATCCTTCTCCTTCACTTCCCGGACGAGCACTGGGCTCATCATTACATCCTTTCTCCTTATATACTTTTGTTTGTACTTAATCACCCACACCTGTGTGCCGCGAGTGTTACCAATTTTCTACTTGAGGCTCATTACCCCAAGATACTCTATACTATACGGCATTGGTTCCCTTTCAAATTCTATTTTGATCTATTGCAATGCAGCACACCGACTCAAAACAAAATAAACCACAAATACAAAGCACCGTTTAAACTTCAAGGTGAAAAATAAAAAATAAAAAATATATTTATACTGTGTCAGGATTAGAACTCATGACCTCCACAACAGTCATCCCTCTCTTATCATTCAGTGCTATCATACAACCTTGAGAATTGTTATGAAAGTGAACTAATATCCACCTCAATCACATTTTCTATGAAAGAATCATTGTTGCAATTCACTTCCGTGCACTGTTAAACTTCAAAGTGAAAAATAAGAAATAAAAATATATTTATACAGTCTATATCAGGATTAGAACCCATGACCTCCTCAATAGTCATCCCTTTCTTATCATTCAGTGCTACCATACATCCTTGACAATCGTTATGAAAGTGAACTATATCAACCTCAATCCCATTTACTATGAAACAATCATTTCTGCAATGCACTTCCATGCACTAATTCTTGTATAAATTCCTTTCCAAAGCATTGGTTTATAATACATTTGAAGTATAGCTCCTTATAGAAAAATCATTGTAAACTTGGTTATTTACGTTTACACTCATTCTGGACTGGATTCAAACCCATGACCCTAACCTTGAGTCAACTCTTTCTTAACAGTGTGTGCTGCAGATCCCTTGTGATAACATCCAGACTTCCAGTCTGTATAGTTCCTTTCATTTATTTATCAGGCTATTGCTGCTAATTATAACCGTACACCCAGGTCCCTACTCAAAAGTTGGAGTCATTATTATAGTTCAATCTTATGAGAAAAAGGCTTGAGAGCTAATAATTGCTTGTTAATTTCACTTATTCATTCGTAGCATCCCTAATCTTACTACGAATGATACTCCACAGGTCACTGTGTTGTACCATGTTACGGGGGGAGATAAAGACACGTTACATAGCGAGGGAATGTAATTCTACTTTCTCATATCTAGTTTACCTATTGGTTTTCCCAAAAGCCTGGTGTAACCATATTCCCTCTTACTTACTGCTCACATCATCTAGTCTTAAATTACTGTGTAAAGTTCCCTATCAATGTTCAAACTGTGTGGAACAGTTTGTAATTTATTAATCCAAAGGTTTCTCTCGTGCGTAATTTACTTTCAAGGTCACCCCCTCTTCCGTCTAGGGTAACCTGTTCAATCCCCATAAAACGGATTCCTCCTATGTCTGTCAATTTGTGCGTATCCTTAAAGTGCACAGCCATGGGGTATTTCAAATCACAATTTTTGATAGCACGGAGATGTTCCATCCATCTGGTTTTCAATTTCCGCACGGATGAACCTACGTACATCTTCCCACATATACATGTCATTCATAGACACAATTAATTGTGTTACAATTGATGAATGAGCCAATTTTATAAGCCTTATGATGTTTGCTATCATAGAAAACCTGTGTCTTATCTACTACATGTTTACAACATATACAATTGTTGCATTTATAAGAACCTGATGGTAACGTGCCTCCTGTCATAACCGCTGTTCTACTCCCACCACTTGGAACTTCATAATGCACAGTGTCACTAGGACTCAACAGTAGAAATAAAAACCTTCTTAGGGGTTCACTGATACATCTGGTCCTTAAGACCAACAAAGAAAAGATTGGCACGGAAGCTGCAATATCAAAAAACATGTTTTAATAACCTCAGATGAGGGAGATTGCGTCTTACGGTACCCGCAGGCCACTGTAGGAGGCATTCTAATGAGTGCAGAGAACAGGGTCCTTATATATGCATTTGTTACATAGTCAGCATAAAATCAAGGGGAGGTCCTAGCACATACAAGCATGCTTATTGACTAATATGGGTATACACAATTTGCTTGCTCCACAAAGTGGGAGGGGAGACTAAACTGCTTACATCAGTAAGAATAGCCTGACAGTTCTATACTAGGAGCAGGTGCATTCTACCAGCTAGGCCCTTCTGAGCATGTGCAAGACTCTGGAAGAGGGAGAAAGCACATGGCGAGCACATGGCTAACTAAAATGGCTGCCAAGTACAAAATGGCTTTCAGCTCATGCTAACAGCGATTCCTGCAATCTTTAACAGATGATCCTTTTAGCATGAGCTAAAGACATTCCCATGATCTAGTAGAGACATAGAAAATATTTTGCACATTTTCTTCTCATAAATTCATCAATATCCTATGCTAGGTGGGCATTTACATTCTAAACATTTCATTAAGCAGGTATATATAAGGTATAAGCAGGAGTACAAAGGGAACAGAGCATTGGGTCATACAGGTAGCAAGAGAGAATAATGACTATTATCTCAAACAGAAATCTCAATATTTTTCCAACCCTAAGCAGAAAGCAAATACCAAAACCATCTAGTCTAATTCTAAGTTTCAGGGCTCTGATGTATTTCAGTGACTATCTATTTCAATTTCAGAATAGCCAACAGCACATACCTAATAAAAACATTTTCAATAGACTTTCTCAGTATTTTTTATGATGGCTAAAGTATCAATTAATATACTTAAGGAAAGAGTAAAGTAACATGCTCAGATGAACTTTTCTCGTGCAGAATAAACATTACTCTTAAAAAAAATATTAATGCAGTCAGACATATTATTACAAAAACAATCCTGGCTCCGGGGGACCAGGAGGACCACACAAGGCCATTGGAATTAGGACAAGGAGCCGCAAAGGGCTGCTCCTCCTCAAAAATGGGACGACCAAAGGGGTACATTACTAACAAAAAAAAGAGTCCTTGGGAAATTGTAGTACAACCAACCAGAGGGGAGTCTTCTCCCTGTGTCCGTTTGAGCCTCACAGGCAGGCTCTTGTTGTTCCCACGGTGGAGCTGCACAACTCGCAACTCAAGAATCACGGAGAAGGAAAAGTCTTTCTTTCAGGATAGGGCAATCACCCCCCAGGGCAAATACCCTCAATGATCCTGTCCAGTGTCTCAGGCAGTGCACCAGTTTTCTTCACTTTAATCTAACAGGCACCAAGGGCACAGCACCTGTACCCTAAACTCAAGTCCTTCCCTAACTCCTGTATTGCACCTCTGGCGCACTGCTCTTTTGTTGGGGCCACAAATTGTAGCCAATATGCTCAGGCATCCCTTGATCAACAAACAAAGGCGTAGACTTGCATTCACTTGGGACCAGGACTCAAAAGGCATGATGCTGGGATATGTGAAGCAACCCTTGTTTCAAAGGGGGTCACCTCAAGCAAAAGCCTCCTTGCCGTCCTTGTCGTTCTGTGACTCTCTCAGCTGGGCATCAAAAACTGGATCCACACAAAGATTTCTCCATCCTGATTTGTAACCCCGTCTTTCGCCCAAGACAGTGGCAGGGGTACACACTTCACGTCCCAGTGCTTCTGCCTTCACTGAGGTCCTAGTTGCCAGCAACGCCTGTGCTGGTTCCTTTTGTTTTGACTGTAGGCTGGACTGGTGCTGACTCCCAGGCTGGATCTGATGTCCGGGCCCCTCTGGCAATGGTTGTAAGGCAGCAAATATCTATTGGTGGACAGAACAAGAGGTCTTTAGACAAGGCACAGAAATAATCTAACAACAGAATACTTCCTTAGTCTTGGGGCGCCCCATACATTAGCAAGGCACCCAAGAACCACTTCATCTATCTGAGAGTAGAAAACCCTGGACCTATTGGCAAGTATAAAAGGAACGTTTTGGTGAACTGACAAGAGTAATACATCACCCAATCCCAAACAGCCAAGGAAGTCTGTGTTCATTTACTAAATTCTGAGGAAAAGAGAAAAACAATACAGACATACTCCAAATACTTACATTGGTGTATTCCTATATTACTAATCTGAAGAACCCTCAAGAAAAAGGAAATGTTCTACACTTTTACTCATAGATTTTACATTACTTGTACAGGACTGCAGACACTTGTAAAATAATTTCTCTTACATGTTATGCTTAGGACCATGCTCTCATGTTATAGGCGCAGCAGGAAAATCTAAAACTGCTAATTTAACAGGGATTCTTATTGCAAAAAGAACTAAACTTCAACATAGTGGGTACATTTTCTCCAGCAGAACATGTTATGACAAACAAACTCCTATAAAACAATATTTTCCTTCAAAATGTTTGCTAAGGATCACATGAGCGTCTTTCCTGCATTCTACTTTTCACGATCTGGACTATGCAACATCATTTTCAAAAGGAAAAAAACCCTATCTCCAGCTCTAATAAGGGCTGTCAGCTTATTTACAGAGACTAGCTAATAAAAGACTAGCAATGCCCTTGCAAAACTGTATAGAACATGAGAATAACATAAACAATAATAGTGTTGCCACCTGAGATTTTTGAACAGAAACCCCCACTATACAGTTCTCCTTAAAGATCAAATAAGGGAACATCAATCTGTTCTACTCATTCTTTCATACAGGATGGGCAGTAACATAGTATATATGTTTCATCATTTTATTAATTCTAACAATTTTAAAACAGTATTACAGAATAGCCAATAACTGTCACATGGCCATTTCCTAGACAGCTTAGACAGACTCAAGAAAGAGTGAGAAAAAGAAGAGAGAAAACATAATTTTGCCTACCCTTAATTTGTAGAGGAGCTAGCCTCCTTCCCCCATTTTGACAGTAGGAAAACCTGAAACAGGTTTCACTTCTGTCAACACTTTCAACCCCTATTTGTAGCAACTGGGCACAAACAAACTTGTAGGAGATATCTTAGAAAGTGGCTATTCTCTGATTCAGCCTAACACAAGCACATTGAGTACTGTGGAAAGCGTTAGTAACCAATGTACCAATTCCTTCAGCAATTGTACTAGATTAACATGAGGGCGCATGAATGCAAACTAAAATCCATTTCCTCCTTATCGTAGCCCCTACACAGTATTCTTTAAACTAAAACCATTATTTTTATATACATGACAGATCAATGCTCAACTGAGGGCTGCTTTTCCTTCGTTTCATATGACTGCGCAAAACGTGTGTTTGCCAAAAATAGGAAGCAAAGCTTCTCATTCCTCTCTCTGCGCTGTCATCTCGTCTTTCAAAAACTTTTCAGAGGTCGAAGTGGCCAAGCAAACCTTACCCTTCACCCTGCTAAGTTGCTAAATGCAGAACTCCGACCTTTGACCCGTTCAGCAGCTGGTCATTTTTTTTGTGCAAGGCTTGCCATGCGGTTTTTGTAATTCAAAGCAACTCTGGAGAATCACGGCTGAAAGGCAGTCCTGTCCGGTCTGTTTGCCAGTAATTTAAAGGTAGGATAATAACGTCTGCTGGTTTCTGTATACTTATTTTCATTTGTGTACAGTGTGTGGTGTGCAGTCTAGTAATACAGAGGTCAGCTGTTTGTTCTATACTGGCATGTGTACCAGCTCTAGCTTGAGATCAGTTTGAAACCTGCCCTGAGTGGTAGAACTGCTTGTAAAATTGTGAATTTAGCTCAATTTCGACTTTGGTGGTAGGGGCACTTAAAAATGAATATCCTACAATATTTTTGCATAATAGGAACCCCCAGAGTGTTCTCTAGATAGCCCAGGAATGGGAAATCAGAAATGTATAAGGTATACCCTTATAAAAATGAGGTTTGTACGGCTGGGTAAAGTGACATTTCACATTTAAGTTTCCTTTTGTTTTTGGTACAGCACTGCTTAAATCCAACTTTGATGCTAGGAATTCACAGTATGATGATTAGGCTTTATAAAGATGAAAAAACGAATTTAAAGCATTTATTTTTAATAATATATTTTTTTCATATAATTTTTTTTTTTTTTAATAAAACCAACCATTTTGATGATTCCACATTTGAAAAGCAAGCTTCATTCGTAGCCTATCATATTTAAACGCATTCATGTATAACCCTAAGCACAGAAGCCTTACTTGAAACATGAAAAGTCTGCGCCACTTTTTAAAAGGACAGTTATTATTTAACATCAGAACCACAGAGGTACTTATGAAAAAAGGCATTAAGAAAGGAAATCCCTACTTTCAATTTTGTTCTCTGTTATCCAAAATAATGAAACTGGTTTTTTGAAACTTTTAAAATAATGCAGGCCTTCATACCAGTTTTACACTGACTTAAAATTTCGCTGACTCAGCATTCCTGTCTGTGGCCGTGATCAGGAATAGCCATATGCTATTTATGCAGCTGTTGTTTGTCAGCAGGCGTCGAATTTTCACGCCTTTCTCAGGAAAAAACCCCTTTATTATTTGAAATACCCTGACAGAGTTAAATCCCCATTTGCTGTGTCAAACAGTTTCTTTTCAGTTAGTCAGTTTAAACACAGCTGTTGGAAAGCTTTTCTTCTCGGGTGCTGAAAGAAAATCATGTCACAGTCTATTTAAAAACTGAGGCATTTCAATGCAGTCAAATCTATCTTTCTATAATGTGTATTTAGTTCAGCAACGACCAAATTCACTCAAATTATGTGCATGCCTTTTAATGTCTAATACAATGTATCTAAGGAAAATGCTGTAACATGTTGTATTTTAGTCTATTGATTACAAAACACACAATTTCGTTTTTCTTCCTCTGTATGAGGCCTATTTTAATCCTATTGAATACGAATTCTAATTTTATCTTTAGCATTGTGGCAATTTGCACACATGTATAGTGTCTTACTCTGTCAATTTAATAGTAACATGCAGCTGTTTAGCATATGTTATATAATTCATTTCTGGATTTTTATTTAATATGTAAGTAACTAAATGACAGTTTGCATAACAGAATGATGACAGCAAAAAAACATAAACAAACTCATTGAGCTCATTCCAGACATTTACAGAAGGGGGTCATACACTCAGAACACACAACACAGCGCGCTTAAAGCTAGCCATTCTTACACAAAGAGCGCAATCGCTATTTACTCACACAAGTATCACCAATGTCAAACCACATAGACATTGAAACACACATTTAACCCACAAATCAACACTTAGGACTTTAAGACAGCTTACAAATTGTACGCAAGACCAAACTATTTGTAAATACTAATTGTAAGTCATATTTACAAGAAGAGCTCTCAAAAGTAGCCCAAAAAACTGTTCCATGGTCAAGAAGCCAAAATACACCAAATTCGCCAGTTTTGGCTGGTAGAACACTCAAAAAGCGCTCTGCATATCACCACTTATGAATGTTACTAAGTGCGCAGATCCGGATCCGTTTTATGTACATATTTAGTTCCATGGGGTACTTAGTCACCAAGGAAGAAATATCTTTTTACTATACCTAAACCTATTTAGGTATCCCCTCTGAGGGGAGTCAGCTGAGTACTTCCTAAATCCATATCGGTACCTCCAAGACAGCAACACTTTCTACGAAGTGTGCTAGAAGCAGGCATGTCAAGAATATTATAGCATATATAATATTATACTCCAAGTGACACTTAACACAATGTGTGCCGTTCAAGTTTTCAAAGTTAGAGAAAAATCTCCTCATTACCTGCCTTCATTTGCTGCAGCAAAACAAACAAACAAACCAAAATCTTGGCCAAGTCATTCCAAACAAAAGTGTTGCTCCAGCAACCTTACCAAACCAAAGTCTCCAGCTTCCAACTGCCAAGTTCTGAGTGACCTAACGGTCGTTTTAAAATACTCACGCCAAAGAAGTTCTCAGTCGGGAGCGGCAAACACTTGGAGGATCAGATCAGGAAGACCAGAAATATACTGGGCTGGAAGACAAACAATCTCCGTGCGCAGGGTACCTCCTCAGTAGATTCCTGTCCTGTACTCCTCAGTAGATTACTGTCTCCCTTCAAGACCACTCCCTTGGATAGCCGCTGCACCGATGAGGTCCACTGTTCGGGCGCCATTTGTAGAAATAAAAACCTTCTTAGGGGTTCACTGATACATCTGGTCCTTAAGACCAACAAAGAAAAGATTGGCACGGAAGCTGTAATATCAAAAAACATGTTTTAATAACCTCAGATGAGGGAGATTGCGTCTTACGGTACCCGCAGGCCACTGTAGGAGGCATTCTAATGAGTGCAGAGAACAGGGTCCTTATATATGCATTTGTTACATAGTCAGCATAAAATCAAGGGGAGGTCCTAGCACATACAAGCATGCTTATTGACTAATATGGGTATACACAATTTGCTTGCTCCACAAAGTGGGAGGGGAGACTAAACTGCTTACATCAGTAAGAATAGCCTGACAGTTCTATACTAGGAGCAGGTGCATTCTACCAGCTAGGCCCCTCTGAGCATGTGCAAGACTCTGGAAGAGGGAGAAAGCACATGGCGAGCACATGGCTAACTAAAATGGCTGCCAAGTACAAAATGGCTTTCAGCTCATGCTAACAGCGATTCCTGCAATCTTTAACACAACAAGCTCCTGAGTGTAGGTGCTTTTTTATATACCATAGTGGGTTTCCTACGCACTATTTTGGCAACATCTTTATCCAAAGTTAACACATCCCAGTGTCTACATAGAGTGTTAAACACTCTACTATTTCCCTCACTAAAGGTAGCAATGTATCGTACTGTATCCTCTTCACCACTTCTCACCTTACTCTTGTCCTGTAACAATTCATCCCTCGTAACTTTTAGAGCCCTGTTTCTGGCTCTATCGACGCTGTTCTTATCATAGCCCCTTCTCAAAAATCTTTGTGTAATGTCCCCAGCTACAGAATCATACTCTTTCAGTTCAATGCAGTTCCTTCTTGCACGTAGGAATTCTCCATACGGGATATTCTCAATTTGCCTATTAAGATGTCCTGACCTAGCATGCTATATGGAGTTCACTGATGTAGATTTCCTGTGCAACTTTGATTCCAAACGTCCCTCCCTGACATACAGTTCTACATCTAAGAAAACAATACTTTCTCTGCTGTAGTCCAAAGTTAGTGTGATATTGTATTTGTTATTATTCAGGTAGTTATGATATGATTCTAATTTCTCCTCATTTCCCTTCCAAATTAAAAAAAATATCATCTATGAATCTGCCCCAATATATAACATTCTCTTCATAAACTTCACCAAATTTCCAAGCATGTTCCCTCTCATAGTAGCCCATGAACAGATTTGCATATGAGTGTGCGAATCTTGAGCCCATTGCTGTTCCTGTAACTTGATGAAATAGGTCTTTCCTGTAGTAAAAGAAATTATTCTTAAGGACCAATTCTACTAAGTCCAAAATCATTTTTGAGTGTCGTAGATAACTGGCTGATTTGGTGTATAAAAAGTATCTTACAGCCTCTATCCCTTTCTCGTGCTCTATGCTGGTATAAAGACTATTTACATCCATTGTGACCATGAACATATCTTCCTCCCAGCTTGTATCCGTCATTTGTTTAAAAAAATCCTTAGTGTCCTTAATGTATGAAACCAATGTTCTCACAAATGGTGCCAAATACATATCAACATACTCAGAAATGTGTTCTGTCATGCTTCCTATTCCTGCCCCAGGGACCACCACCTCCCCTAGGCTTTGCAAACGTTGGGAGGAGGGCCGCGCGGCCCCCATCCTGGAGCCCTTGATGGCCCTGGGGACCGCCACCCCCAGGGCCTGCTCCTTCAATGTCCCGGGGTGCCCACCCCCGGGACATTGCTGTTTGCTATGGCAGGGCGGGAGCATGGCTCCCGCCCTGTCATAGCAAACTCCTGCTTTGGATTTGGAAACCTGCTCTTGCTTCCAAAAACCAAAGCAGATTGCTTTTGCACAAGGGGAGCTGCATGTCAGCAGCTCCCCTTGTGCAAAAGGAATGCCGGCTCCCGCAGGAGGCGGGGAACCGGCAGGACCGTGGGGGCATTGGGGCTCCCCCCACGGTCCCCAACGGAGAGGCCAGGCCCCGGGAGATGGGGTCCCCGGGAGATGGGGTCCCCGGGACCAGAAGTGGCCCAGGAGGGGGGCCACACAGCCCCCCACCCCTGTAAATATATATATTTTTTTTTTAAATGGAAAAGCCGGCCCCGTGGGATGGGGTCTTCGGGGCCATAATTGGCCTGAGGAGGGGGACCACGCGGCCCCCTCCCAAAATAAAAATAAGGCTGGCCAGGCCTCGGGGGATGGGGTCCCCGGGGCCATAATTGGCCTTTGGAGGGGGCCACGCAGTCCCCCTCCCCAATTTTTTTGTTTTTTTTTAAAACAAGGCTGCCAGGCCCCGGGGGATGGGGTCCCTGGGGCCAAAAGTGGCCCAGGGAAGGGGGGCTACACAGCCCCCTCCCATAAAAGATAAAAAAAAGAAAAAAGTAACCGGCAACTCGCCGGAGGCCCTGCCCCCTCCCTGCACCACTCTGCAAACGCGCCCCCTGGCGCATTGTAAGTTGGGGAATTAATTCCCCTTGAATACTTAGGGTCCCTGGGGGCCAACTAGTGCATGAGGTACCGCCAGTAAGCGCCACAGAGCTGGATTGCAGAGAGGTGGTCCGAGGCCACGTCCCTTTTTACACCACTCTGCAAATGTGGGTCCTGGCGCACTGCTGCTCGGAGGATGAAGTCTACTTGTGTCCTGAGGTCCTCAGGACACAAGAGGACCTCATCGCCCCACCAGCAGTGCGCCAAGAGGCGCGTTTGCAGAGTGGTGTAAAAAGGGGCGTGGCTCGGACCACCTCTCTGCAATCCAGCTCTGTGGCGCTTACTGGAGGTACCTGGTGGGCTAGTTGGCCCCCAGGGACCCTCAGTATTCAAGGGGAAGTAATCCCCCAACCCAGAACGCGCCAGGAGGTGCATCTGTAGAGTGGTGGAGAAAGGGGGCGTGGCCTGGTATGAGAAGTTAGCAATCCTGCTGTGTGGGACTTACTGGAGGTAATAGGAGGGGTAGTTGGTCCTCAAGGTTGACGTTGACTACCCCTCCTGTTACCTCCAGTAAATCCCGCACAGTGAGATTGCTAAGAGGTGTTCGGAGACCACGCTCACCTTTCTCCACCACTCTGCAAACGAGACTGCTATGTTATAGTTAGAAATTAGCATTTAAAAAACCTTAGAAATTCACTGAAAAAACCATAGGTTTCAGGGACGTTATAGTTAGTTGGACATTTCACTCGTACAAAACCAGAGAAATTCGGCTGTTATGGTTAGTAGAGCTAACTATAACTTGCGCCCCCGCAATGCACTGCTGATGACGTCACATATTACATCAATCTTGACATGCTCAGTGACATCACTGATGACATCATCCACGTGATCATCTGATGCACCTCCTCACACCCTAATAAAACCTTTCATACACCCACTCTAAAATCCAATATCGAAACCATAGACACACCAATAGCAGTTAGTACATACCCGCTCAGTGATTCATACGTCTACACACATCCACCCACTAACCCATACATTCACTCATGCATGCAGTCATTCATCAATACAGCCACTGATATATCCACTCATACACCCATATAGACACTCACACATTGCCACTCACCCAAAGAGTTACTCAAAAACCTAGTCAGTCACCCAAAGATTTAATTACACTGCCATTTACTCACCTCTACAGTTAGACACACACCATGTCACTTATTCATACAGATACGTACTGTCTTCAACAATTACTGACATAAGCACACACTTATCTATGCAGCCACTGTCACAATCACTCACTGTCACATATACTCACTTATATACTCCAACACTCACAAATACTGCCTTTCACATATGTAGTTACTTACACATATACCACTAACACATCCATTCACTCACCAACACAGCTATACATACACTCACTCACCCATACACTCCCTAACACACGCACTCATAAACACATACACCCAGTGAATCACCCACTCACACATCCATGCACGGAGTCACACACCCCCACCCATACATACACTCAGGCACCCATACAGGTTCTCAGACAACCAATCATTCTTCAATGTACCTTGGCTTATATAGATATAACATTCTTGAAATTTTTAGAAACACTCAGTCACGTGGATGATGTCATCAGTGATGTCATCAGTGATGTCATTTGAGATGTCATCAGTGATGTCACTGAGCATGTCATGAGTGATGTAATATGTGACGTCATCAGTAGTGCATTGCGGGGGCGCGAGTTATAGTTAGCTCTACTAACTATAACAGCCGAATTTCTCTGGTTTTGTACGAGTGAAATGTCCAACTACCTATAACGTCCCTGAAACCTATGGTTTTTTCAGTGAATATATATATATATATACACACACATATATATATATATATATATATATATATATTTATATATATATATATACTCACACATACACATACATACAATACATTTTTTACCACATGCATGCATTTACCAGGAAAATATAAGTATTTTACAGGTCAGTGCAAGCCCATTACATAGATATATATATATATTTTCCATCAAATTTGCCCTCAGCAACGAGAGGTCACTCAACAACATCCTGCCATCCAGCTCTGATATGCAGACTGCCTTGCACATTCATAATTATTTTCCTTTTTGCCGACGCGTTTCAAGGCCACAAGCCTCTTCTTCCTGGGCTGCAATACAAACACATCAGAGGCTCGCATTATTTCATTTCCTGACTTTATTTATTTCCATGACCCCCAATGGGCGTATGCTCAGTGCAAAGTCCATAGTGCATTCTGGGGTATGGAGTCACTAATGCGAGTATAATTATTCACTTGTAGTAAGTTCCAATGTGCAGTTTAAAATGATGCATTTTTTTCTCCCTTTAGTAGGTAATGATTGTGAAAGCAGGCTCATTACGCATTGAATGTTGTGCCATTAAAGTCCCGAACAGTTCAGAACAAGCTTCTCCCAACCGGCAATGATATTCCTACCCCAGTTGGTGACGGTGCTCCTCTCCACGGCCGGGCCGCCGTGTGTAATATTTTCCATCAAATTTGCCCTCAGCAACGAGAGGTCACTCAACAACATCCTGCCATCCAGCTCTGATATGCAGACTGCCTTGCACATTCATAATTATTTTCCTTTTTGCCGACGCGTTTCAAGGCCACAAGCCTCTTCTTCCTGGGCTGCAATACAAACACATCAGTGGCTCACATTATTTCATTTCCTGACTTTATTTATTTCCATGACCCCCAATGGGCGTATGCTCAGTGCAAAGTCCATAGTGCATTCTGGGGTATGGAGTCACTAATGCGAGTATAATTATTCACTTGTGGTAAGTTCCAATGTGCAGTTTAAAATGATGCATTTTTTTCTCCCTTTAGTAGGTAATGATTGTGAAAGCAGGCTCATTACGCATTGAATGTTGTGCCATTAAAGTCCCGAACAGTTCAGAACAAGCTTCTCCCAACCGGCAATGATATTCCTACCCCAGTTGGTGACGGTGCTCCTCTCCACGGCCGGGCCGCCGTGTGTAATATTTTCCATCAAATTTGCCCTCAGCAACGAGGAAACATTGGAACTTACTACAAGTGAATAATTATACTTGCATTAGTGACTCCATACCCCAGAATGCACTAAGGACTTTGCACTGAGCATACGCCCATTGGGGGTCATGGAAATAAATAAAGTCAGGAAATGAAATAATGCGAGCCTCTGATGTGTTTGTATTGCAGCCCAGGAAGAAGAGGCTTGTGGCCTTGAAACGCGTCGGCAAAAAGGAAAATAATTATGAATGTGCAAGGCAGTCTGCATATCAGAGCCGGATGGCAGGATGTTGTTGAGTGACCTCTCGTTGCTGAGGGCAAATTTGATGGAAAATATATATATATATATATATATATATATATATATATATATATATATATATATATTCACTGAAAAAAAAACAAAGGTTACAGGGACGTTATAGGAAGGAGTGGGAGCACACTGCTTCACCTCCCAGCACAGTTCGCCCCTTAGCATTCTGGTCAATGCAGTTCATGGTACATGGTTACTTCAAATTTGACTGGAGTATTCCACCTAAGTTGGTGCAGGTTAGTGCTGTAAATCTGTAAACACGTGTTTCTGGATATCATCTGTCATCAGTACAGATAAAAATGAATTTTATTTGGGGTTGCTGAGCTGGCTGCTACAATCTTTTCAGGACTCAGTACCTCGCACAGGTGCATCTCCACAAGCTCGTCAGCTCAATGGCTCAAGGGAGCCTTTTCAAACAGAAAGGGGTGGGAGCACACTGCTTCACCTCCCAGCACAGTTCGCCCCTTAGCATTCTGGTCAATGCAGTTCATGGTACATGCTTACTTCAAATTTGACGGGAGTATTCCACCAAAGTTGGTGCAGGTTAGTGCTGTAAATCTGTAGACACGTGTTTCTGGATATCATCCGTCATCAGTACAGATAAAAACTAATTTTATTTGGGGTTGCTGAGCAGGCTGCCACAATCTTTTCAGGTCTCAGTACCTCTCACAGGCGCACAGGTGCATCTCCACAAGCTCGTCAGCTCAATGGCTCAAGGGAGCCTTTTTAAACAGGAAAGGGTGGGCGCACACTGCTTCACCTCCCAGCACAGTTCGCCCCTTAGCATTCTGGTCAATGCAGTTCATGGTACATGCTTACTTCAAATTTGACTGGAGTATTCCACCAAAGTTGGTGCAGGTTGGTGCTGTAAATCTGTAGACACGTGTTTCTGGATATCATCCATCATCAGTACAGATAATAAAATTTCATTTGAAGTTGCTGAGCAGGCTGCCACAATTTTTTCAGGTCTCAGTACCTCTCACAGGCGCACAGGTGCATCTCCACAAGCTTGTCAGCTCAATGGCTCAAGGGAGCCTTTTCAAACAGGAAGGGGTGGGAGCACACTACTTCACCTCCCAGCACAGTTTGCCCCTTAGCATTCTGGTCAATGCAGTTCATGGTACATGCTTACTTCAAATTTGACTGGAGTATTCCACCAAAGTTGGTGCAGGTTAGTGCTGTAAATCTGTAGACACGTGTTTCTGGATATCATCCGTCATCAGTACAGATAAAAACGAATTTTATTTGGGGTTGCTGAGCAGGCTGCCACAATCTTTTCAGGTCTCAGTACCTCTCATAGGCACACAGGTGCATCTCCAGAAGCTCGTCAGCTCAATGGCTCAAGGGAGCCTTTTCAAACAGGAAGGGGTGGGAGCACACTGCTTCACCTCCCAGCACAGTTCGCCCCTTAGCATTCTGATCAATGCAGTTCATGGTACATGCTTACTTCAAATTTGACTGGAGTAT
Organism: Calotriton arnoldi; assembly: GCA_963921515.1. Lineage (NCBI taxonomy): Eukaryota > Metazoa > Chordata > Amphibia > Caudata > Salamandridae > Calotriton > Calotriton arnoldi. Next base: position 622,061 of record CAWUFW010009128.1, read on the forward strand.
TCCACCAAAGTTGGTGCAGGTTTGTGCTGTAAATCTGTAGACACGTGTTTCTGGATATCATCCGTCATCAGTACAGATAAAAACAAATTTTATTTGGGGTTGCTAAGCAGGCTGCCACAATCTTTTCAGGTCTCAGTACTTCTCACAGGTGCATCTCCACAAGCTTGTCAGCTCAATGGCTCAAGGGAGCCTTTTCAAACAGGAAGGGGTGGGAGCACACTGCTTCACCTCCCAGCACAGTTCGCCCCTCAGCATTCTGGTCAATGCAGTTCATGGTACATGCTTACTTCAAATTTGACTGGAGTATTCCACCAAAGTTGGTGCAAGTTAGTGCTGTTAATCTGTAGACACGTGTTTCTCGAAATCATCCGTCATCAGTACAGATAAAAACAAATTTTATTTGGGGTTGCTGAGCAGGCTGCCACAATCTTTTCAGGTCTCAGTACCTCTCACAGGCGCACAGGTGCATCTCCACAAGCTCGTCAGCTCAATGGCTCAAGGGAGCCTTTTCAAACAGGAAGGGGTGGGAGCACACTGCTTCACCTCCCAGCACAGTTCGCCCCTTAGCATTCTGGTCAATGCAGTTCATGGTACATGCTTACTTCAAATTTGACTGGAGTATTCCACCAAAGTTGGTGCAGGTTAGTGCTGTATATCTGTAGACACGTGTTTCTGGATATCATCCATCATCAGTACAGATAAAAACGAATTTTATTTGGGGTTGCTGAGCAGGCTGCCACAATCTTTTCAGGTCTCAGTACCTCTCACAGGTGCACAGGTGCATCTCCACAAGCTCGTCAGCTCAATGGCTCAAGGGAGCCTTTTCAAACAGGAAGGGGTGGGAGCACACTGTTTCACCTCACAGCACAGTTCGCCCCTTAGCATTTTGGTCAATGCAGTTCATGGTACATGCTTACTTCAAATTTGACAGGAGTATTCCACCAAAGTTGGTGCAGGTTAGTGCTGTAAATCTGTAGACATGTGTTTCTGGATATCATCCGTCATCAGTACAGATAAAAACAAATTTTATTTGGGGTTGCAGAGCAGGCTGCCACAATCTTTTCAGGTCTCAGTACCCCTCACAGGCGCACAGGTGCATCTCCACAAGCTCGTCAGCTCAATGGCTCAAGGGAGCCTTTTCAAACAGGAAGGGGTGGGAGCACACTGCTTCACCTCTCAACTTTGGTGAACCACTACAGCTAAAATTCATGTAAGCAATCACTGTGAACTGCATTTACCACAATGCTAAGGGGCTGAACTGTGCTGGGAGGTGAGGCAGTGTGCTCCCACCCCCTTCTGTTTGAAAAGGCTCCCTTGAGCCACTGAGCTGACGAGCTTTTGGAGATGCACCTGTGTGCCAGAGAGAGGTACTGAGACCTGAGAGACTGTGACAGCCTTTCCAGCAACCCCAGAAGGAATTTCGTTTTTTATCTCTACTGATGAAGGATAATATCCAGAAACACATGTGTCTAGAGATTTACAGCACTAACCTGCACCAACTTTGGTGAACCACTACAGCTAAAATTCAAGTAAGCAATCACTGTGAACTGCATTTACCACAATGCTAAGGGGCGAACTGTGCTGGGAGGTGAGGCAGTGTGCTCCCACCCCCTTCTGTTTGAAAAGGCTCCCTTGAGCCACTGAGCTGACGAGCTCGGAGATGCACCTGTGTGCCAGAGAGAGGTACTGAGACCTGAGAGACTGTGGCAGCCTTTCCAGCAACCCCAGAAGGAATTTCGTTTTTTATCTCTACTGATGAAGGATAATATCCAGAAACACATGTGTCTAGAGATTTACAGCACTAACCTGCACCAACTTTGGTGAACCACTACAGCTAAAATTCAAGTAAGCAATCACTGTGAACTGCATTTACCACAATGCTAAGGGGCGAACTGTGCTGGGAGGTGAGGCAGTGTGCTCCCACCCCCCTTCTGTTTGAAAAGGCACCCTTGAGCCACTGAGCTGCCGAGCTTTTGGAGATGCACCTGTGTGCCAGAGAGGTACTGAGACCTGAGAGACTGTGACAGCCTTTCCAGCAACCCCAGAAGGAATTTCGTTTTTTATCTCTACTGATGAAGGATAATATCCAGAAACACATGTGTCTAGAGATTTACAGCACTAACCTGCACCAACTTTGGTGAACCATTACAGCTAAAATTCAAGTAAGCAATCACTGTGAACTGCATTTACCACAATGCTAAGGGGCAAACTGTGCTGGGAAGTGAGGCAGTGTGCTCCCACCCCCCTTCTGTTTGAAAAGGCTCCCTTGAGCCACTGAGCTGACGAGCTTTTGGAGATGCGCCTGTGTGCCAGAGAGTGGTACTGAGACCTGAGAGACTGTGGCAGCCTTTCCAGCAACCCCAGAAGGAATTTTGTTTTTTATCTCTACTGATGAAGGATAATATCCAGAAACACATGTGTCTAGAGATTTACAGCACTAACCTGCACCAACTTTGGTGAACCACTACAGCTAAAATTCAAGTAAGCAATCACTGTGAACTGCATTTACCACAATGCTAAGGGGCGAACTGTGCTGGGAGGTGAGGCAGTGTGCTCCCACCCCCTTCTGTTTGGAAAGGCTCCCTTGAGCCACTAAGCTGACGAGCTTTTGGAGATGCACCTGTGTGCCAGAGAGAGGTACTGAGACCTGAGAGACTGTGGCAGCCTTTCCAGCAACCCCAGAAGGAATTTCGTTTTTATCTCTACTGATGAAGGATAATATCCAGAAACACATGTGTCTAGAGATTTACAGCACTAACCTGCACCAACTTTGGTGAACCACTACAGCTAAAATTCAAGTAAGCAATCACTGTGAACTGCATTTACCACAATGCTAAGGGGCAAACTGTGCTGGGAGGTGAGGCAGTGTGCTCCCAACCCCTTTCTGTTTGAAAACGCTCCCTTGAGCCACTGAGCTGACGAGCTTTTGGAGATGCACCTGTGTGCCAGAGAGAGGTACTGAGACCTGAGAGACTGTGGCAGCCTTTCCAGCAACCCCAGAAGGAATTTCGTTTTTTATCTCTACTGATGAAGGATAATATCCAGAAACACATGTGTCTAGAGATTTACAGCACTAACCTGCACCAACTTTGGTGAACCACTACAGCTAAAGTTCAAGAAAGCAATCACTGTGAACTGCATTTACCACAATGCTAAGGGGCGAACTGTGCTGGGAGGTGAGGCAGTGTGCTCCCACCCCACTTCTGTTTGAAAAGGCTCCCTTGAGCCACTGAGCTGATGAGCTTTTGGAGATGCACCTGTGTGCCAGAGAGAGGTACTGAGGCCTGAGAGACTGTGGCAGCCTTTCCAGCAACCCCAGAAGGAATTTCATTTTTTATCTCTACTGATGAAGGATAATATCCAGAAACACATGTGTCTAGAGATTTACAGCACTAACCTGCACCCACTTTGGTGAACCACTACAGCTAAAATTCAAGTAAGCAATCACTGTGAACTGCATTTACCACAATGCTAAGCAGCGAACTGTGCTGGGAGGTGAGGCAGTGTGCTCCCACCCCCCTTCTGTTTGAAAAGGCTCCCTTGAGCCACTGAGCTGACGAGCGTTTGGAGATGCACCTGTGTGCCAGAGAGAGGTACTGAGACCTGAGAGACTGTGTCAGCCTTTCCAGCAACCCCAGAAGGAATTTCGTTTTTTATCTCTACTGATGAAGGATAATATCCAGAAACACATGTGTCTAGAGATTTACAGCACTAACCTGCACCAACTTTGGTGAACCACTACAGCTAAAATTCAAGTAAGCAATCACTGTGAACTGCATTTACCACAATGCTAAGGGGCGAACTGGGCTGGGAGGTGAGGCAGTGTGCTCCCACCCCCCTTCTACAGGGACGTTATAGTTAGGAAAAGGAATTTAAAAAGCCTTAGACATTCACTGAAAAAAACCAACGTTTACAGAGACGTTATAGTTAGGCTGAGATTTCACTCGTACAAAGCCAGAGAAATTCAGCAGTTATAGTAAGCTGAGCTAAGCATAACTCGCGCCCCTGCAATGCACTGCTTATGACCTCTCATTTTACATCACTCATGACATGGTCAGTGAAATCACTGATGAAATCTCAAATGACATCACTGATTACTGTTTTTACACAGTTTATGAATGTCAAATATATATACCGAGGTGTATTGGTGAATCAGTGAGTGTATGACTACCTATATGAATGATTTAGCGGTTGCATGACTGACTGTATAAGTGAATGATTAAATGTCTCAGAGAATATATGCGTGAGTGACTGGTTGTGTGAATGTCTGTATCAGTATGTTAGTTGGTGTGTAAGTTGCTGAATGGGTGTGTGAGTGGGTACCTGAGTTGCTGTATGGGTGAGTGATTGGTTGTCTGAGTACCTGTATAAGTGTCTGTGTGTGTGGGCATGGGTGTGGGGGTGTGTGACTGCTTGTATGGATGAGTGCGTGAGTGAGTCAGTGGCTGTAAGGGTTAGTGAGTGCCTCTGTCAGGGTCTGTATGGGTGAGTGAGTGTGTGTATGGTTGAGTCAGTGACTTAGTGCATGTGTCAGTGGTATATGGGTGAGTAACTGCATATGTGAAAGGCAGTATAGGTGAGTGCTGGAGTATATGAGTGACTGTATGTGTAAGTAAGTGATTATGAGAGTGGCTGTATGGGTGAGTGTGTGCTTGTGTCAGTGACTGTATAGGTGAGTGAGTTTCTTAGCATCTGTATGAATAAGTGAGTGGGTGTGTGTATAACTGTATATATGAATAAGTGAGTGGGTGTGTGTATAACTGTATAGTGAGTAAGTGGCTGTGTGATTGACACTATGGGTGAGTGAGTAGGTTTGTGAGTAGCTCTATGGGTGACTGACAGTGTATCAGTGGCTGTATGGGTATATGAGTGGATATATCAGAGGCTGTATTAGTGAGTGAGTTGGATTATGAGTGGCTGTATGTGTCGACTTATGAATCACTGAGTGGGTGTGTAAGTACTGGTATGGGTGTGTCTATGGTTTTGAGAATGGTAGTGTTAAAGTTGGAGTGGGTGTATGAAAGGTTATATTGGGGTGTAAGTGAGTGTGTCAGATTCTGTGGATGATGTCATCAGTGATATCATGAGTGATGTAATTTGAGATGTCATTAGTGATGTCATCAGTGATGTCACTGACCATGTCATGAGTGATGTAATATGTGACGTCATAAGTAACCCCGGGCAGGTAACTCCGCTCCGCCAGTTGAGTTTCCGAGTTTTGCCTACTCTGCGTTCTGTTGCGAACACGGAGCTTAGGCAAAACTCCGACTCCGTGGTGCAGCGGAGTTAGCCGGCCCCTCCACCCTCTCAAAGTAATTAGAATGGTTAAAAAAGACCCTTACCTGCAATCAGCCATGGCAGGTTAGTGCCTTTTTTAAACATTATAATTAATTTTGGGTGGGGGGGTGCGAAGTTTCAGAGTTGTTTTCCAACTCCGTGGAACTTTGTGTAGAGGCACTACACCTGCTCCGCCCACCCTTAGTTGAAAGCAATGAAATGTCAGCCTAATTGTAATGTCTCTGCAACCTTTGTTTTTTTCAGTGAATTTCTAAGTTTTTTTTAATTCAATTTCCTAGCTATAACATCCCTGTAACCTTTGTTTTTTTCAGTGAATTTCTATGTTTTTTAACTAGTAGTCGCGTTTGCAGAGTGGTAAGGAAAGGAGGCTGGGCCTCCAACCAGCTCTCAGGAATCTCGCTCTGTAGGACTTACAGGAGGGCTGTTTGCCCCCCAAGGCCCCTCATGAGTAAAGTGGACTTCATCCCCAACCAGTAGTGAACCACGAGCTGCGTTTGCAGAGTGGTGGAGAAAGGGGGCATGGCCTCCGAAGACCTCTTAGCAATCCACTGTGTTGGACTTATTGGAGATAACAGGAGGGGTAGTTGGCCCCCAAAGACGTCCTTGGGGGCCAACTACCCCTCCTATTACCTTCAGTAAGTCCCACACAGCAGGATCGCTAAGACCTGGTAGGAGGGCTTGCCCCCTTTCTGCACCACTCTGCAAACGTGCCTCCTGGTGCACTATTAGTAGGGGGATGAAGTCCCCTTGGCTATTGAAGGTCCTTGGGAGCCAACTACCCCTCTTGTTACCTCCAGCAAGTCCCACACAGTGGGTTTGCTGAGTGGTTTTCGGTGGCTACGCCCCCTTTCTCTACCACTCTGCAAACTCGCCTCCTGGTGCACTACTAGTTGGTGGTTGAAAACCCCTTGACTCTTGAGGGTCCTTGGGGGCCAACTAGCCCTCCTGTTACCTCCAGTAAGACCCGCACAGCTAGATTGCTGGGAGGTCATCAGAGGCCACGCCCCATTTCTTCACCACTCTGCAAACGCAACACCTGGCACACTGCTGCTTGGAGGAAGAAGTCCACTTTAGTCCTGAGGCCTTCAGGAGGCAAGGGGACCTCATCCCCCAGCAGCATTGCACCGAGAGGCATGCTTGCAGAGTGGTGGAGAAAGGGCGGGTGACCGCCAACCACCTCTCAGCAATACCACTGTGTGGGGCTTACTGGAGGTAATGTGTTGGCTCTTAAGGACCGTAACCTGCCAAGGGGACTTCATCCCCCATCCAGCAGCGTGCCAGGAGGCGCGTTTCCAAAGTAGTGGAGAAAGGGGGCAGGCCTCTGGCGAGTTGCTGGTATTTTTTTTTATCTTTATTTTTCTATTTTTGGGAAGGGGGCCATATGGTCCTCTTCCCTGGACCATTTTGGGCCAGGGGGACCCCATCCCCCGGGGCCTGGCCCTTTTTGATTTTTTTTTATAAAAAGAGAAGGGGGCCACGCTGCCCCCCTCTCTGGCCAAATTTGGCCCTGGGCACCCCTTCCCCCAGGGCCTGGCCTTTCTTTTTTCATTTTTGGCCCCGGGGACCCCATCCCCAGGGGCCTGCCCTCCTTTAAAAAAAACATTTCACAAAAAAATTGAGGGGGGGGCCGCGCCGTCTCACTTCCGGGCTGATTTTGGCCCAGGGGACCCCATGCACCGGCGCCTGGCTTGTGGTGTGGGTGCCCTGGTACCAGCCCAGGGCTCCCACTGCCAATATTGGGGACCGCGGAGGGAGCCTGAAGGCCCCCGCGGTCCCTGCCGGCTTCCCGCCTCCTGCAGAACAAGCATTGCTTTGGGGTACAGGGAGCTGCTGACATGCAGCTCCCTGGGTCCCAAAGCAATGTCTGTTTCCCTGCTCGCTTTACAGTGGGCAGGGAAACAGACACTGCTCTGCTTTCAGCAAGCAAGAGCATCTCACTTGCTGAAAGCAGAGCAGGTTTGCTATGGCTTGGCGGGTGCGGTTCTCCCGCCAAGCCATAGCAAACTGCAATGTCCCGGGGGTGGGCACCCATGGGAAATTGCTGGAGTCGGCCCTTGGGGGTGGCGGTCCCCAGAGCCATGTAGGGCTCCTGGAGGGGGGCCGCGCGGCCCCCCTCCTTTGCTAAAATTTGCCTCGGGGAGGTGGTGGTCCCTGGGACCCACAACAGATCCCCTTAATTATTGTATTTTAGCCCCGGAGATGTGGCCATCCCCGGGGCTGTGGGGAGGCCGATGTGAAAGATCTCCTTTCGCATCATGCTATATATTTAAAAAAAGGGGTTTATACTTTCCTGTAAAAACCATACATTTTTGTGGTAAAGGCATTCATGGTAAAATCATATTCATTGTAAAAATAGTCGTTATAAAACCTTTCGTGGTTAAGACCATTTCGTTGTAAAGACTGTCGTTGTTCCAGCAGTCGTTGTTCCCTCATACATCCCCCCTGCCCACCATATCCTATATTCTAGAGCCTGGACCAGCATATATACAGTTCTCTGAGTCCCAGTTCATCACGAGGCTTCCCTGCAAAGCGTTCCAAAACCACTTGCAGCTAGATACAATAAGTGTTAAATCCTACAGCATTTATATGTACTTACTATTCCATCTTTATAAACCATAAAAGTACAACTTTCCATGTCACGGTACACATTGTTATTTCTCCTTTACTGAATCAATTATCTTTCTGAAGGTCGAAGGGATAAGACGCTGAGTAAGCCCTGACAGGATGCTGTCCTTGGTCTATGGGTCAGCAACTTTGCAGTAATTGTCCATGCACTAAGCTAGGAACGCAGCACAAGCCATTAATACTTGCCTTCATGAAAAGGTGAAAGGTGAAGCAATGCAATCTGCAGCCGAATCTGGAACATCCTGTCTTGTAAGGGCTCCCTCAGCAGCAACTGTTCTGAATGAGAATGATTGTGTGACATTCAATCATGTACAATGCTCTGCTCTTAATGGTCCCTGAAGAGTTGGGCCTCCTGTACTAGGTATAAACATATATAGGCCTGCCAAGTACCACGCATCAGGGGTTAGTCCAATACATTTTATTGCTGGTGCCTGCATCATCACACTAAAAGGTATTAGTCACGCATTATAGTGCCTCTGGGACCACCCCATGACCAGGTGTGCACTCAACGAGATAGCCGCACTAATAACCAGTCAGCACGTTAAAATGGGCTTTCTATGCAGCCTACCAAAAATGTTCTCACAGAGAGTGTAATTGTAAATCTGCATTACATGAATTCATTGAGAACTATGGTGGCGGTCTTACAGTAACACTGACTAGTAAAGGTGGGCCTGGGCTTCAACTCAATCAAGCCGAGCCCTACCCAGCCTGCCTCTGGATGTCTCTGGGTGGACCGCTTGTCCACATGGTCTGTCTCACTTGTTCCAGGAGGTGTTCACTTAACATAAACAGCAGCCAGATGAGTCTCTGCCGCATCACATGGATGGACCCAGGTGGTAACTTCCCTGCCTGCTGTTTTCTGACAAAGGCACCAGCCCATGAGCTATAAAGGACTGACCGTGAGGCTGTAAAAGAGTTCTAAATGGCTCCTCCCTTCTGGAGGCTTGTCTATCCTGGCAGCTGAATCTGCAGCAAAAGAATGAGCTAGGCCTTCACCTGTAGCCTTCCGGGCCTTTAGAGACTCTGCACTGATCATGTCCTTGCTTTTCCACCCCATCAGGGTAACCTGAGAAACTATGGGGCATATTCTCAAGAACGTGTGATAACTACCGCAAAATCAGCTTAACGTAACACTTCACATCGCAGTCCATCGCGGGAAAATAACGCTGTGTTAACGTGGTATTCCCAACACGGCGGTACCATGCGATAGTCACACGATAACGCGTCAAATGAACGTGTTAAAATCAACGAGATGCCGCAAAAACGCGAAACCCCAATGCGAAAATACTAGCGTTGACGCCAATCGCGATACAAAAATCTACGAAAACCAGCCACAGGCCTGCAATTCCCACGCGTCATGCGGGAAAATGCACCATAAAAGTAGAAAAAAAACATACAAACAAAAGCCAAACAACAGCGAAGCACAATGGAGGCATCCGGAGCAAGTACAGAGGACAACCAGAACCCCACAAGCACCCCGGAGGACCAGCCTGTGACCTCTGGGTCAGGGAAGGGCAAGGACAAGAAGAGTAGGAAGAAGCGGTTCAGTCCGCAGGAAAACAGGATCCTGATAACGGAGGTGATAGAACACCATCAACCACTGTTCGTCACCTCCACTGTGTCACTGGCAACTAAAAACGGAATATGGCAGACCATCGTGGACAAGGTGAATGCAGTCAGAGTGCTGAGGAGGACAATGGACGAGGTCAAGAGGCGCTGGAATGATGTGAAGCGCAAAACCAAGCAGAAACTCGCAAACAACCGGAAGGCAGCAATGCAGACTGGAGGTGGGAGTCCAGCGCCACAGGAGGAGCTGGACGAGATGGAGGAAATGGTGTCCACAGTCATCAGTGGGGAGACGGTGGCAGGAGTTGGAGGACCGTACACTGCTCAACATGACCGGGCACAACAGCAACAGGGTGAGTAACAACCAGGGACTGGGGGGACGGGGGGAGATGGGCACAATGGCACACATGCACAATTAAGCATCGCACATCTGCGGACAAACCATGCCCCAGACCCCCAACTCCCACCAAGAGACCAATGCACACACGTATGCAACATTTCAGCACCGCATAAGCACAGAAGCCCGAGGCACACCGCATGTAAGGGATAAGGGGCAGCTAAATCAGAGCTGCAGGGGCGACTCCCCCAAAATGCGGCACACACACATTACATGCAGAGCACATAAGCATTGACAACGATGTGGTACAAACGGCAACACGTCCACAACAGAACAGAGGACACAACTGGTGCTGCATGTGCGTAGAAACTGGCCAATCACATTTGGCATTGCAGGGAAATGTGAGTTGACAATGTACAAGTACAAACACACATCCGTGATGTAGTCGGAATGTCCACTGTCCCGCATCAAATAGGCAGCTCCCCCCAAACAGTCACAATGTACACTGTCATGCAGTCTGAATGTAAACATGTACAATGCGTCAGCATACATGTGAACACAATGTTAAACTGCATCTCCCCTACACATTGCAAGGGGAAATCCAACACCTCCTGCGGAGCAGTCCGAACCTCTCTTCTCTGATGACGAAGAGGACCACCATACCTTCGACTCCGACACCCTCCAACAGCTCGTGGAGAGCCTCCGCAGCCCACTTCCAGAAGCAGGGCAGCCCAGCAGCCATGAGGAGAACCCACCCCCTGCACAGAACACACAGCAGGCAGCACCCACCACCACGGCTGCCTCCCAGGACCCCCACGGCGAACACATGGCCTTCCAACACCGTGTGTTGGGGTGCCAGGAGAAGCTGGCTGAACAGGTGCAGGTGGGGTTCGACCGCATGGCAGCCAAACTAGACGCCATACGTGGGTGTCTAAGTCCCATCAGGAACCACTCACAGTCCCTAACGGACACCCACAGTCCGCTCCATGCTCTCCAACGGACCATGGCTGACATCGCTAGAGTCCTGACTCTGCGACAAGAACGACTGTCTAGTCAGAGTGCCTCCAGCGATCACGCCCGGGAGTTGGGACACATGCGGAGGATCATGGAGAACATGGAGCGGACGCGGGCGGAAAGAGCGGCTGCCACGGCTGCACGCCAGCGAGAGGTAGCTGGGTCCCTCCATGCCCTAAAGACCCTCCTCATGGTATTGCTGCCACAAGGCCTGGCGCTGATGCATGCTGCTGCTACCACCCCATCCACATCTCCGGCCCATGATGTGTCAGTTCCACGCTGTGCTGGAGACAGAACACCACCACCCACATGTGAGGCACATGCAACAGCAGAGGACGAAGATGCGGATGAATCTGCCTTTGTGGTCAGAAGGACGCAGTAGCATTCATCTCCGCCATGTGGCCTGTTTCTGCTTGGTTCTGCCCTCTGCATCATCACCTTCCACTGTCCCCCAATGCACTCTGCGACACTCACCTTGGACCTCGACATGGACTGCCATATTCTGTTTGGTCACCAATGACACAGCTATCAGACTGCGGACTGAACTCCTCCTCTCCTGATGTACCTGTCATTCCCTGAAGGACTCTGGCTGGCCCTCCACGTGCCAACAATGTAAAGTGGGGTTGGCATGGCCCTGTACTGCTCCAGCTGCAACACTCCACTGAATGTGCAATAAACATTCACAGATGTGTCATGTCTATGTGTCATGTCTATGATCTTTCAAGTGTGGAAGTATGGATGAATGTAGGGTCAGTGATTCCCCCTTAAATCCATGTTGCTCATGTTGTGGGACTTTTGTCACAGGGTGACACATTGCCGATTGCGGTCCAGGTGGCGCCGACACTACAACAGAGACACATCCATTAGTCACTTCCTTGTCCAGCCCAGGACGGAACCACGCCCAGAGCCCCGGGGTCATTGTTCACACCCTTACGCTGGACTGGCATACGTCAGGACAGCCCACTCCGCTTACGCACACGGGGGGACGACAACGCCACATGTACCAGGTCTTCACTGTAGGGATCTGCAGCTCACAGGTCTAGTTGTCAGCATGCCACAGCCACTCCCTCACGGCTGGTGTACATCCACACCACACCCATCCAGCACAGGCGTCACAGGACATGTGACCCTGCCAATAAAAAGGGCCTGGCGCACGTGCTGGATGCCATTTCCACTCTATAACTGGGTGTCTCTGTGTAGTTCTCATGTATGCATGAGGGCCTCGGGCCCTGCCACCTCACATTGCCCAGTGCCGGGGGTGACATGATGGCGTCCGCACCACGGAACTCAATCATTAAGGGTCCATGGCTAGCGGTGCACAGACTTGGTGGCACCGGATACACTGCGGCAGGCACAGGCACACCGCCATGGGACGGTGTCTTGCGGTGCAGTGAGATAGGGGCACCTAAAGTGCTGAGCGGGTGTTCAGCCTGCGATGATGCGCCGTCCTGGTGGTCCGGACTGGCAAGGATCAGTGTGAGCCCTGCTGGACCGCAGTGTAGGCCTGAGCCGGCGGGCAGTGCGGGCCTCCCGCCACGTGGCGTTGCCTCGAAGTTCACAGAGTTAGTGGCACCTGAAGGCTGGGCGGGTGTGCAGCCTACGATGATGCCGTGTGCACTGATGTGGTCTCTGCCATTTTGAAATCAAGACCCAGAATCAGGTGTTTGACCTGGTGGCCCGCGGTGCGGGGCTGCATGATGTGGAGGGTGCCATGGTCGCAGGCCCCGGGCTTTGAGATCCCACCGAAATGTGGTGGCCCTCATGGAGACACGCCGGTGGCGGAAGGTGAGCAGTGAGGCCTGGTTGCGCAGGGGCGGGCAATCACCGCTGGGCAGCGGGAGGTGCTGGGGTGCAGCAGCCTGTGTGCGCAGGGGCGGGCAAGTGATGATGGCGTGTGCAACTGTATGGACTCTGCCATTCATGTCTCTGGACACTGTTTCAGATAAGGGACCTGGGGGACTGCAGTGTATACCGGCACGTGGTTGGAGACACACCGGTGGCAGCAGGTGAGCAGTGAGGCCTAGGTCCGCAGTGTCGGCACTCTCTCACCCTCTCTTTCTCTCTCCCTCTCTCCTCTCTCCCTCTCTCTCTCTCTTTCTCTCTCCCTCTCTCTCCCTCTCTCTCTCTCTCTCTCTCTTTCTCTCTCCCTCTCTCTCTCTTTCTCTCTCCCTCTCTCCCTCTCTCTCTCTCTTTCTCTCTCCCTCTCTCTCTCTCTTTCTCTCTCCCTCTCTCTCTTTCTCTCTCCCTCTCTCTCTTTCTCTCTCTCTCTCTCTCTATTTCGCTCTCTCTCTCTGTACTTTGATGGGCGCATGGCACACCTTCTTATACAGATTTCTGTTTTGCAGGCTGTGACTTACAGAATGTCCTGAGAAGACCCGCCATGCCTCTTCAGAATTGTTGTTTTTGGTTTATTCTGTAATAAATGTATTATTTGGATATTATGATATGAATGTATGATTTCCCTTTTTCTGACCACACATGTATGTTAGGTGTTGTGATTGTGCGACTTCAGGCGATTTGTTTGGTTCATCATTTTGTGGAGTTGATGTGCAATATCTTTGTCCAAAGGGGGGGCGGTGTGGGGGGTGCCCGGGATGGGGCCCTGGGTGGGGGCCCGGGGGGTGGTGGCGGTGGGTGTTGTTGACCTATTGGGGCTCCGGTCTGCATGATCGGTTGCTCCAGGGCATCTGTTGTTCTTCATGTGTGGCTATGGGCTGTGCTCCCTTGTCTGGTGCCGGTTGTCGTCCAACTTTACACCAGGTAAGAGCAGGTGTCAATTTCCTGCCGCTAACGCGCCTTATCGCATGTTTTGTGATCTTATCGCCGATCTGGCTGGTCGTTGAGAATGTTGTGGAGTGGTGTTGTCGCGGATTTTTGCACGGGAACGCCTACTCTGCATCTCATTAGCGTTAGTTGCCGGGGTCATCTGTGGCGATATTTTTTTGCGACTGCTTTCGCAGGTAAACTGGTGTTATGGGCTGTTAGCGCCAGCTTGTGAATGGGGCGATGAATTTATCGCGACTTTGGTTGCGATAAAGTGCTGATAACTCGGCGATAGATCCTTGAGAATATGCCCCCATGTTTTGTATTTCTACCAGCTGTGTGTACCTTTTAAAAAGAGAAGCACTGCTATTTAGCACCCTAAAATGGTTTTAGAATAAAGTTTAAAATATCAAGTTCTGGAGGCTTAAAGTTTGCACATAGAAGTGATCAAGATCCCCTTTCACATCATGCTGACAAGTGTACTTAACTGGTGCTAGGTAGAAATTATTGAGTACAATTAAACAATCAAACTGGGGTCGTTTTACACTTCTAATGAACAGAGAAGCCCATGGTTCACACAAACCTGAAATCACATAGGTTTCTTTTCAGAGCACGCATTATATCTCTCCAGCTCCTGGAAGCACACAAATCTAACCTGTCCCAACAGTCCCAGAAATCCCTAGTTTGCATGCCGGCCCCTTCTGTCTCCTATTTCCATGTTATCTGTGTTCACAGGAATCCAAGCCTCCCACTTCACAGTTTATTTCCCTCTGCAGGCCTTGGATGGGCTGCAGTGAGCTCGGTTTTCTGCTGGGTCAGAGGGCCCTCGGCTCTCTCATGATTTATACCTCTGCTCTCCCCTCTCAGACTTTGGTCTGTCCCTTTTGTCTCGCGGCAGTGCTTGAAAGCAGGTGCTCCAGGTCATGTACATTCTTTATGCTGCTTGATCTCTCAGCTGGGGATGTCGAATGCCTCTCTCCCACTCAGCATGACCCCCTCCTGTCTCCCACTTCCCAGTCTGTGCAGCTAAGATGCCAGCACCAGCAGACGGTCTCATGATCATATCCAAACAGGGTACATCATCAGAGCTGCTCTGCCAATGTCAGCATTTGAGAAGGAGAGCCAAGAAGCTGTAAAAACACCTGAAGGTACACCTCAGTCAACTACTCATGTGGTACATGTTTCGGGATAATGCGCCTCCTCAAGAGGATCTTCCAGTGGCTGCCACTGGACTCTCACAAGACCCTTGTCCAGGTCCTGATTGTTAGTCGCCTTGACTATGGTAATGCGCGCGTAGTAGCATGCAACGTATCTCTCCATGCCAAGCTGCAGGTGGTTCAAAACATCGCAGCCCGACTGACTAATAAGCAGCCACCGGGCACTCCATCTGTTCCTTTGCTTAGATCCTTGCACTGGCTCCCTATAAACAAGCATTGGCATAGCCAATAGGTCTCGCCTTTGGGACCTTATAAGTATTTAGTTATGCAGGAAGTCCCAAAGGCGAGACCTATTGGCTATGCCAATGCTTGTTTTCTACTGCATGCAGGACTCTGGGGAGGGAAGTCAGCTGCCTGCTTGCAGCAGAGAAAAAACAGAGTAGGGAGGAGGGGGGCAGCGTCAGCACAAGTGAAGTGCTGGACAGCAGAGACGTCGGCAGCGTCAGACAGGAGCGGGGCGAGCGAGCGCGGCAGCCTTCTGAGCTGACCACACGCTCGTGCACAATGGCCATGTGTTTTCAATTATCGCGCCCGCGTCTGGGCACGATAATTGCAAACAGATGGCGTCCGTGCGGTTACCCGCACGGTCAAGGCCATGACGCACGAGCGTCTGGTCAGCTTTTTGAAGCCCCTACGTAAAGGCTTCGCCATAGCTTGCGCGCTACTCTAGACTCGACCTAAAAAGATAGCAATCTTCAAACGTCTCTGCTTGACACACAAGGCTCGGGCAGGTAAAGGACCCAAATATTTACAAGGCAAATTGAGACCTTACTGCCCGACAGAAACCTGAGATCAAAAATTCAACTCCTTCTCTGCCCTCTACGCATCTGCACATATAAATACAGAGGATGGGCCTTTTCTTATCTCCGTTCCACTGGAACAAACTCCCCTTGGCCATTAGGGCATGTACGGACTTGGCTGGCTTCAAGAAACAGCTTAAAACCTGGCTGTTTTAATTAGCAGCTCCCGACTCTATGCTACCTCGAGTGCCAAGATATCCCCTCAGAGATGAGGCATGCGCTATAAAAATACTGAATAACATAACATAACTCACAAAACCAGGGTAGGAAGTTCAGTTCTCATAGGTGCCAATTGGCTGTGTCATGTTTGACACCTTTAGCCAGTTCTTAGCATTGCTTTTGTGCCCACATTACCCACATCACTTTGCACATTGGGCATTTAAACTGAAACTTGAAAAGTGAAACTACGACTCCCAAATTGCAACATAATGTAGGAAACTGCAACATAATATAGGTTAAAACATCATAACTAGAACAAGGTATCACACATGATAAAGAACTGTTTGGCAACAAAACTTTAAATAACAGACACCCTTCAAAACTAAAAGGGGCAGGAACACTAAATATGCACAGGAGTCACCAGGACTTGGGAGACTGGAGAAGAGAGAGAGAGAAAGAAGGAAAAAAGAAGAAGGAACAAAATGTGGGGGGTGAGAGAAGAGCGGGGTGAGGCAAGGAGGGAGGTAGGGGAGTGAGAGAGGAGACAAAGGTTGGTGGGAGAGCTGAGTGAGCGAGGAAGGGAGGAGGTAGAAGAGTTAGAAGGAATGAGAGAATGGAGAAGAGTTAGAAGCGAGGGAGCAGAGACAGCTGGAGGAGTGGAGAGAGAGAGAGTGAGAGACAAAGGTAAGAGGGAGGGAAGAGAGACGAGGGAAGAGACAATAGGAGAGGGGAAGGCTGACCGAGGGAAATGGGTAGACAAATGAAGGATGTGGCAGGAGAGAAAGGGAAGAAGGGTTCAAGGGGAGGAAAGAATGAGACACGGAGTGTAGACATGAGAGAGAGGGGAGAGAGAAACAAAAAGAGGCATGAATGGAGTGAGGGGCAAGGAGTGAGAGAAAATAAGAGGGAGAGGCTGTGAAGCAACAGGGAAGTCTCCCAGGTTCAACCTATGAATACGCTGCTGCTCACAGGACCATGTCTGATATGACACTATCCACATTTCCTGTTGTATGGCTTTAAAATCCCTTTTTAGACCATCACCTATGACAAAAGGGCGTAATTTCTGAAAATTATCTTTGGACATGGACACAACTGTCTTATTTCACTCAAAATAAAGTGTCACTCAAAGTGTCATGCATAAGCCTTGAAATGTCACACATAAACACACTGTACAAATGGGAATGTTGCACATACGCCAACCGAAAAATCGGCAGCACATAACACAATGTGTATTCTTGATCAGGGCCCAGGTAATGCGAAGGCAGGGACTCCTGGATCTTTTATTGCTCTGCGACGTATTCAGTAAGAAACCAACAATGCCAAAACAGGAGGAGGAACCAACCACAATAATTGAATGTGTGCATGCACAACACTACAGCCCCTTGCCAATGGGCTGTTTGTGCGTAGGGATGGTAGTATTTCTCTCTGCCATTTACAATACATCACCGAAGAGCAATGAAAAGACATAATCAAGGCTACTCTAAGGGGCTGGAAGAATGGAAACACCTTTTCAGGGGAAAAGATTTGAAAAGACAGAACATGTTGTGCAGGCAGCAAGATGCAATGAAAAAAGGACCTTCAAGTACACGCAGCTGCATAGTCATGCCTGCTGCTATCACAGAAGCGAAGCTAAATATATACTGAGCCCGGTGACATGCACGCTACTTCCACAGCAACAAATAATAAACTGATGGAAGTTATGCTTGCATTAATCACAGCCAATGGCAATTGCCCAGCCACATTCCATTCCATTATGTTTTACCCACTGTACTACTCCAGGAACCAGCTATATGCATAGGTGTTGGTCCAGCCTGAAATGCCAGATCTGGGAGGACTGGAATGCGGCCATGAGTAATTACAAGTGGCTGAGATTAATTCAAGCTTTCCACCCATCAATTTGTTATGTATCGGGCAGCATGAAATATATAATGCGTGCAGTTAAGCATCAAATAAGACGGCCGTGCCACTAATAATGGGATTTATGGTACAGGTATTGGCTTTGAAAGCAACACTCTTTTCCACAGGGCACGTTATCTTATGTCTGCAGGCTTTAGAAAGTAGAGCTATATTTTGGCTACGCAGGTAATACAGGTACAGATTTTAGAAGCAACATAATTACTTATATAGAGGTATTCCTTATGCTACACACATATTGCTGGTTTGGGTTTCGCATGCAGCCAAAGCCTGGAACGACCTCCACCTCCGTCAAGCTTTTCATGCCCATTTAGCCATCCATAGTCACTATCACACCCAGCCCATTTAGAAACCCAAACAGTCACTAACACACCCAGTCACATACTGAGACACCCAGTTTGCCAAAGGAATCTGAGCAGTTTACCACTGCTAGATAGTGGTAGAGAACTTCCCTGGCTCCAAGTCAACAAAAGAATCACTTTCAAGCTCCTCACACATGCCTACAAAGCCCTCCATGATGCAGTACCAGCATATCTGAACCACCGCCTCTCATTAGACGTACCCACCAGACACCTCCGCTCCGTCCAACTGACCCTGGCCACCGTCCCACAGATCCACAAGACCAGGACCGGAGGAAGATCCTTCTCCTACCTCACCACCAAGACCTGGAACACCCTGCCTCTACAACTCAGGCAAGCCCCGTCGTTGACCCAATTCAGGAAGGATCTCAAGGCCTGGCTCTTCGACTGAACCCCAGCGCCCAGACGGATCAGCAGCCCCCCACCTCTCAGTGCCTTGAGACCCTCACGGGTGAGTAGTCGCATTATATAAACCACGATTGATTGAAGCAGAGCTCAGCCCTTTGGTTACATAGATAATCCAGGTCAAGATTCAGAAATCCGAGATAACCTTAAATTACATTCTCTGACATGCTCAGGTTTTAGAAAGCAACATTTTCCCTTAGGTTACACAAAAACTGGAGATTATGGGGACAACAGACAGCATTGCTACCCCTTCGGTCATAAAATTGTACAGACTATTCAAGCCTCAAGTGGCAGAGCTATCCCTTAGGAGAAGTAGATTTTACATGCTCAGACAGTAGAAAATAAACATCGAGATTTTAAAGATGTGGGGTCTAATTATCAAAACCATTTTGCAGTCACAAACCCTTTGTGTCACAAAATGCTATGGTTTGCGACCACAAAATATGTTTTTACTATGTACTTAACCCATTTTGCATACACAAAAATGGGTTTTGCAACCCATTCCGAAGTGTGAAAGGGACGTCAACAGCTAACTGAGATTTAGAATGGTATGTATGATTGGTTTGTGACTGCATTCCCACTGATAACTTTCTGACTTCTCAAAGAAGGTGGTAATCCATTTACAAAGGGGATGGTATCCCAGTTGGACAGCTGTCGTACAGTAAGCATGTAACCCACATCTGAGCAGACCCTTCACACTTAAAGGATCTCACTGAGTCTATCATTTCTTACCCACTGTTCCACTACAGAATGTGGGCCAACCTTATGCATATCAAACTTTGTCCTGACCCATTAGGAACAATCAAGCCAGATCTGCCAGGTCACGTCCCTGTAAATAGGAACAAAAGAAAATCCAGGCTGGTTTGTTTCAGTCTAGCTGGACCTCATCAGTGAGATGTAGCTTGAGTACTTTGTCACAGATACACTTAAGACTTCTCACTATAAAAAAAAACTGGGATGGGTGGAATACTTGAATTCATCTCAGCCACATGTAATTACTGGACTGCATTTCAGTCAATCATTCCTGCCCACTGTGCCACTCCAGAGAAGGACTAACAGCATTCAAATCAGCCTAGTTCCTGCCCCAATAGGTACAATCCAGCCCAAACTGCCAAACCTTGTCCCCTCTGTACAGGAAAAGAAGCAACCTCAGACTGATTTCAGCCATGCTAGGCTCATCAGTGAGGTACTAGGTTCATCAGTGAGGTACCGCTTTAATATGGCACACTGGTAGCATAATATTTTGGGAACATATAAATACAACAAAAACATCCTCACAGCAGTATCAGCTATAACGGGATTGACTTTCACTCTGTACACCATCAAATATATCAGTACATAAAAGGAAAATTAATTATGCAATACAAACATGAAAGGGGGGAATGAAAGGTGCAGACATCATCCTTCCAAAACATATCGAAAACAAGCAGTGAGCTACTGTTCTAACTCAGCCCATGTACATTGACATTCTGCAGCAACAGATAGCATGCAGTATAGTCATCAGGGGTGGCATTATATGATTTTGAATCATGGTCCCAAACCACGGTTGGCGCATTCTCACCAGTCAGCCCAGTGCTGACTAGGATCATGAGACAAATTGCCAGAATATAAATACTTTGTGCCCATTGTAGGCATGAAGTGCAGGGGGATTGGCCTTCTGTAAAAAAAAAAGGGCAGGGATTCTTCCCTCCCCTACAGGCAAGTGTAGTATGTGACGACACCCAACCCTTTCAGGGGATGTCTGGGTGGTCTCTGGGACTCCTGCCTACCATTCACAAGGTGTTCTGTGGGGCACACTAGCTGGCCTGTACTTCCTGTGTTTTGAAGAGCCAGTGCACCTCCCAAGTGCCTGTTTGTCCCTGTATCTTCATCAGTGTTAGAAATGGGGGTTTCTACTTGGCAGTGGCTTGCACCTTGTCCAACTAGGGACCCTTATTCTATTCAAGGTAAGGGGATTACACAGCTAAGATAACCCCTGCTCACCCACTTGATAGCTTGGCATGAGTAGTCAGGCTTATCTCGCAGGCAACACAGTGAAAACACTACAAATGGACACCACACAAGTTTACAAAAATAAGCAATCTTTATCTGAATAAAACAAGACCAAAACAAGACAAATCCAACATGCACAAGTAAAGATATGAATTTTGCAAGAATAAACCAAAAATACAATTCCTTGAAGGCGATAGCGCCAACCAGGGCCATCACGGCATCGTGAACAGCTCTAATCTAACAATTCAGTGATGCAGTGTCGGGAAGACCCGCAAAACAGTACCATTGGAAATGAAGAGGTCTCAGGCACCTTGCGATGAAACCCAAAGATGAAGCATCACCGATGGGCGCTGGTTCTGGAAGTCGGTGCAGAAGTCAGAGAGACCTTGAAGTCACATGCATTGCGGATCGATCTCCGTGAGGTCTAAGTCAGGAGCGCTGGCAGGCATCGGGGCTGCGATGTCATCGTGGTCGATGTGTCATGCGCCTCACGAGCGATGACCACGGCTTAGGTGCAGACAGTGTCATGGGGTCGATGCAAAAGTGCTGTCGTTGATAGACCCGGGGCTGCGGTGTGAGATGAGGCGATTGGTCATGCTCTTCACCAGCAGTGCCCTCAGCCACGGTGCAGGCAGAGGTGTCGTTGGGGGAAGTCGGAGTTGATAGTGCTGTCGTTGGCAAACCAGGGGCTGTGATATGAGACGGGGCGATGCATTGTGCTCTTCACGAGCAGTGCTTTCAGCCACGGTGCAGGCAGTGGCGTTGATGATGGTGTGAAGCAGTGGCGTCGGTGAGGTCGGGGCTGCGAAGTCGTCACAGTCCATGCATCGTGCTTCTCATGAGTCCCAGTTCTGGCAACAAGATGTGGATGAAGTCTTTGATCTCCCTGAGACTTCCAACAGGAGGCAAGCACACTCAAGCCCTTGGAGAACCTTGGTAAACAGGATGAAGAAAGCAAAATCCAGTCATTTCACTGTCCAAGACAGAAGAAGCAAGCAACAGCAGGCCAGCACAACACAGTAACAAGCATAGTGGCAGTTCCCATCCTACCGTTTCTCCAGCTCTTCTTCTTGGCATAATCTCCTCTTAGTCCAGAAGTGTTATGAAGTTCTGGTGTCACAGCTACAGTACTTATACCAGTTTCTGCCTTTGAAGTAGGCAAACTTCAAAGGAAAGTATCTGTAGTGCACAAGACCCTGACTTTACCTGACATGGCTCCAGGCACACTACAGGGGGGTGGAGATAGCTATGTGTGAGGACAGACACTGCCCTATTCAGATGTCAGTGACAACTCCTCCCACCACTCTAGCTCAGGAAGACCCATCAGCCTGGTGATGGGCCATCAGGTTATGCAGGACACATTTCAGCTCCCTTTGTGTATGACTGTCTAGAGTAAATGCGCAAACAGCGCAACTGTCAGTCTAGTCTGAATTCTACAGGCAGAATGGTAAAGCAAGAAAGTGGCATTTTCAAACACGCAATTTAAAAACCAACTTCACTAAAAGATGTATTTTTAAATTGTGAGTTCAAGGACCCCAAACTACCACATCTCAATCTCTTCCCAATTGGAAGCTACACTTATAATAGGTTACAAGGCAGCTCCAATGATAACCTATGGGAGAGATAGTCCTTGCAATAGTGAAAAACGAAATTAGCCGTAATTCACTATTGGGACATGTAAAACACACCAGTACATGTCCTCCCTTTTAAATACACTGCACCGTGCCCATGGGGTGCCTTACATCTAGTAAAAGGGAAGGTTTGGGCCTGGAAAGTGGGTGCACTTGCCAGGTCGACATGTCAGTTTAAAACTGCACTCACAGACACTGCAGTGGCAGGTCTGAGACATGGTTGCAGGGCTACTTATGTGAGTGGCACAACCAGTGCTGCAGCCCACTAGTAGCATTTGAATTACAGGCCCAGGGCACATACAGTGCACTTTACTAGAGTCTTACCAGTAAATCAAATATGCCAATCATGGATAGCCAATCATAATCACAATTTACACATGGAGCACTTGCACTTTAGCACTGATCAGCAGGGACAAAGTGCCCAGAGTTCTAAATCCAGCAAAAACGAAATGCCGCACACAGTCAAAAACAGGAGATCAGAAACAAAAAAGACAGGGGAAAACATGCCAAAGTGGCCAAATCTAACAATCAGCTACACGGTACAATGCATCGGCAAAGGTGTTCCCTCATTTGTATGAGACTGTGACCAAAATCACATGCAAATCCAGGAAATTCTGCTGTCAGATCAGACAGGTACAAAATGTGCACCCGTACAATAGGTATTACAGAAGGGGCCACAGAAGTGACTGCACCCCCTTCTGAAATAGAGAAGTGCCCTTGAGATGTAAACAATGGAAGCAAATGGCCGCTGTGCCTGTCTTTGCACTTCTGTATATGACCACATAGCCTGTGGCCCTAAACAAAAACTTTTTATTCACAAAAAACACTGATAAAAAGTGCCAAACACTTTACATTACGCAAAGTGGAATAAAACGCCCCCAAACACGTAAACCACATACAGAAACTTTACATGGGCTAATGTATGTAATCTGTGGTGAGTAATCCATTTTTGTCTTTATATTCATTTTCATGATGGAAAACTACTACAAGTACGAGAATGTAAACAACACAGGATGATGTCAGCTGGCGAGTAGATCATGATCTACTCACCAGCTGACATCATCCTGTGGGCATCTACAGCAGATCAACCAGAGGCCTCTACAGTAAATATCCATGTGACCCCATACACACTACACCGTTTGTTCTCTATTAAACATTACTCTCTGCTCTCACTGTACCTTGCCCTGTGTCCTTTGCTTCACATCATCCCTTGTTCCCTGGTGCACACCATCCCCTGTTCCCTTGTGTACATCATCACGTGTCCCCAGATGCACACCATCCCACATTCCCTTGTGTACATCATGTGTTTCCTGGTGCACATCATCCTGTGTTCCCTTGTGTACATCATCATGTGGTCCCTGGTGCACATCAACCTGGGTTCCCTTGTGTAAATCATCATGTCTTCCCTGGTGCACATCATCCCCTGTTCCCTTGTGTACATCATCACGTGTCCCCAGATGCACACCATCCCACATTCCCTTGTGTACATCATGTGTTTCCTGGTGCACATCATCCGGTGTTCCCTTGTGTACATCATCATGTGGTCCCTGGTGCACATCATCCTCTGTTCCCTTGTGTTCATCATCATGTGTTCCCTGAAGCACATCACTCTACTCCCTTTTACATCAGAATATGTGTGACTACCTGTGTTAAACTGTGTTTATAGATGTGTTGGTCTAGTACTTGTGTATGCTGTTTGTGACACGATGATAATAAAATACGGCGTGTTTCGTTTTCATCTGAACGAAATACGCCGTATTTTATTATCATCGTGTCGACTAACTGGGTACGCTAATCCTTGTACTGCAGTCATCGAGGATTCATCATCTGATTTCCTTATCTACAATTGCTTTTTCTTTTCGACAATCCATAATCCTCTTTCGGCGCTTTTATCTGAACGCCTTTTGGTGTGTTGTTAAAATATCGTTTTTCAGCACCGGGTACGCTTATCTTTGTACTTGAATACGCGAAGATTGAGGATCGCCTATACTTCGTATTTTTATCGTTCACCTTAATTCAGTACCTCTTTCTATGAAGTTCCCTTTACAGATTTGAGCTTACACGTTGGTAACCTTACATCATTCGAAAGCTACTCTAATCATTTTCAACCAAGAATTTATTTGTGGCTCTCCTGATGAAGGCGCAGATTGCGCCGAAACGCGCGTAGAAGATCCATCGCATAGCCACTGTTTTTTGTTTTGTCATTGCTTTCAGTCCTTTGTCAACATTTATAGTTCATTTAATTGTGGTGTTCTGTATATATTGTTAATTTGTAATTTATATGTGGTTTATTCTTCATAATTTGTTCATTACGTCTTATATGTATTTGTCATATGCACTTTCATAAAATGTTTTTAAAAAAAGACAATAATAAAAAGATGAGATTTTAATACATTCATTTGTGATACTGAGTTCACTATATCATGTTTGCTGTTTCATTGAGTTGGTGATTATTGTCTGACCGTTTTGATTGCCTGGGGATTTAACCTCAACAGTATTATTGCCCTGCCCTAGGAATTGGAAGTACCTACAGGGGGTCCTTATTATTTACATTAATTGTGGATTTGCCGCATACGCCACATGATCCATCAGCATTCGCATAATCTGCGGAAAAATTTGCTTCTAGCTCAAACAGATCAAACGTTGCAAAAAAAATGCAGCAACATGAGGTGCTGCACAGTGGAATTTACAGCTTATTGGTGTATTTGGGTGGTAAATCAGTACTAATGGGGTGAAACCTGTGTCCAGGCAGTGTCAAAATATATAAAAATGACAAAATAATGAAGTAATACTATCAAGAAATATGCCGCATCACATCATGCTGCATAATTTGCCTTTTCTTGCCACTTAATTTAGTCTACTCTGACGCATAATTTGGTCCTCCCCTCCCATGTAATTCCAGTGGCTCTGTGTCTCATATATAGAATGCTGTGGTGAGTTTGGATTCCTCATATATAGAATGCTGTGGTGAGTTAGGATTCTGTCTCTTTTCTTACATGCAGCACCATCTGTGCTTTACAGAATGCTTCTACCAGTGACTAACACTTGTCTCACCTTTCCACCAGTAACTTGCACCTGCAGGGAACCAACTTGCAAGCCAGCTTCCTGGATGACAATGCACATGCCTTCTTGGCACTGCTTCTACTCAAGCACATATCTGACTGCACACACCCTCATAAACCATTTGGTCAGATGAATGCAATTCCAAATCAGACTCCTATGTAGAGATTAGCATTTCTTATCCCAGTAAAGGGCTTAGAATTGCGGATTCAGTCTGTAGGTCTCTCGTGGTTTTATTACAAGAACACTTCACTTACTGGCTTACTAAAATGTAATTTTTTCCTCATTGCGTGCTACTGCCCAGCTCATATCGGGAGAAAGAAGATCAGAATACATCACCCCTATCCCTATAACTCTCGGTTGGCTGCCTGTTGAAGCCGGGGCATAACACAGACCCTGCAGCGAATAAGTGCACGGGCCTCCAACCCTTCAGGGGGCCCCCATCTATAATATCTGTGAGATATAGGAGACTCGGGCCCCACATTTCATTCTGCAGATACATCCAGTGCATATCTTTAACATGCATGCACAGTACTGCATTATCCCTGTATGGTACCCTTTCCTGGCCCACATGCACACAGAGCAGATATACCATTCATGCACTGTGCAGTGCTACACACCAAAACGATGTAAGCCAAGGGCGAGTTAAGCACACAGCAGCGAAAAATGAGTGAGCTGTAGGCCTCATTCCAGCGACACAGATTGAAAGGACCTGTTCACTCCTACTGATCACTACACATTATGCTGCCATTACTGCACTTGTGCTGCTTCATTCCTGGTGAAGACAGTAGCCTTCCACCACTATGAGGGTAGCGCTTTGGGTGTCCCACCCTGTCCAACAAGACCACAATCCGTGAGACAGGCCTATGACACAAAAATCAGTATTAAGGATCCAGACATCAGTACAGTTGGGCATTCAGGGCAGGGGTGCATGTCTATTACCATGCAGAGGACTTTTCCGTCTCACTGCTTTTGGATTATTTTATATACTATTTTCCTTTGAATACTGTTAATTTTTCTTTATTAAGCTGTACAACCGTACACGTTTACTTCTTTATATGCTAAGTACTCTGCTGCCCAAATGCGCCCAGTTCATGGTTTATATATCTACAAATATATAGTAATAAAAGTATGTACATTCAAAACATCATTCATAGCCTTGGGTACACCAAGGTGGCAAATTTCTCAAGAGTACTAGCACATAGGGTTAACATCTTCACCCTAGTGGCCTGATTACAGGTTTGGAAAAAAATCAGGTACCGCATTCTGACGAATACCATTATCCCCCCCCATCTAGTCCTCCTCATCCCAGTCCTTACCTATTGAGGCATCCCCGCCTCTGACAGAGAGTTCACCATGCCTTCGGATCGATGATCCTACTTGTAAGTAACTCTTTTCTGTCTATCAAGACAGAATAAAATGCCCTTCCCTCCCTAGTCCTCCTTCTGTATTGTTTCTCTGTCTTGCAACAGAAGAGAAGCAAGCCATGCTCAATTTCTTTACTTATATTGTTGTGCATGCTTTGTTAGTATTTAGTATGATTGGGCGTTTACCTTTGGAAGCACCTTCAGATTTCATATCACTGAGCGCTTGAAGCACATCGCATTGACTACCGGCGTGCTCCTTGATCATGTGCTGGGCTGGAGCGGGGATCCAGTTCAGCACTGGTAGTCGGGTGGCATTCCGGTCCTCTGCCAATGTGCAGTGTGTGCACGACTGGTGGAAGACAGACGTCAAGGTTTCTTGGGTAGCAAGATCTTGCGAGAGCAGGTTCTCGTTACCAAAGCAATCAATATAAGCAGGAGCCGCAGTATCACATTTGATTGGTGTTTAAAAAGATGGAGGGCATAAAGGCTGCAGAAAAGCCCCATAATCTAGAGGAGCCACAAAAAGTCGAAGAGTATGATGTCCTCCAAATATCAAGGTCAGAACTCCACACCATAATCAAAAAACCTGTGGACTTCGCCCTGACTGACCCAAGGTCAAAGAGATTCGGAGACATGGGGGATGACCAAGAAACTGATCAAAAATGCAAATATGTTCAAGCCTCCAGCTGCATGGTCTTCTTAAGCACATAAGAGAAGCTCTTAGTTCCAAGAACAAGAAGGCTTTTGCTCCTAGCATAGTCCGACTGCAGTGGATGAGTTACCATTAGATGATGTCATAAAGTCAATTCTGTAAAAAGAATTGAAAGACCCAGTTAAGACATTAGTTCACAATTTCCTTAGCAAAATATAGATATATATAGTGTTAGACCTGGCATCTTTTGGCATGGTCTCCCCTCACCTTTTTGGCTGCCGACCTCATGTTTGGACCTTGTTTTGCTGGCTTAGGACTTTGAGCGGGTTTGACACTGCCATTCAGTGCCAAAGCGCTGTGCTTGTCATATACATACTGGTAATTGGTGTGTACATGATTGGTTGATTCGTGTTAGCTGTAAGTCCCTTGTCTAGGGTTAAGACATATACCCAGGACATGTACCTCGAATGCTCCTTCGTGGGCCTGAGGCACTGGTTGTACCATCCACGGAGGAGGCTCATCAATTGTGCCACAGGTTTGCCCTGGTGGGGCCTGTGTGCACAGGTTACAGTTACTTGGCTTGGCATTTAAAAAGCTACGTGCCACAGTTCTACATGTCTCTTGCTATATTGGAGTTCTCCCTGGGGACAGGGTGCTGTGTTGAGAAGAGGTAGGGCATGTGCACGTGTGCATTACATGCAAGGGTCGTGAATGGCACCGGATGGTATGTTCGGTACGACGGGCCTGCTTCTCGCATTAGATTAGCATGGGGAAAGGTAGGGAAAGGCTATTGAGCAGTATTTCCTATGTGTAGAATATTAGCAGTGTAGTGTTTGATATTGATGAGTTCATAATGGCGAATCCTCTTGGGTAGTGCAAGTGGATCCGACATTACGTGTGTGGAAATGTCACTCTGGGAAAGTGGGCATTTCGATGCTCGTGGCTCTGTGTGCCTGTCGGGCTGTCTCCAATTCACATCTGGGTGCTGGGGAGACATCTACATCTGTGCATTCCTGATAGAAGGCCATAAACCAGGGACTCAAGGGAAACTGCAGACCTCTGACTCTGAGGGGCCTTTCTGGGACAGTTACATGGGGGTGGAATTGGGGTCTGCATTCCAAGAGGCAGGGTCTTGGCCCAACTAAAGATAGTGATCAAACCCCCCCCCGGGGTAGGATGGCAGACAGGACTAAATTTAGATAGGGCCTGTGAATGTCAAAGGTGTTTTTTTGGACTGATCGCATCTTCAAAGGCCTATGTGGGTATAACTGCTGGGGCTCTGGCCTGAGAAGTTAGAGACGCTTTTGAATTTGGAACAATACTACGCTGGTTCAATGCTGGGAAATCGACAAGAGGGACTGCAACTGGATTATCCACAAAGTTGTGGAGGCCTGGAGCTTGTCTTGCTCCAGGAAGGGGACTATCACATGATGGATTTTGCCTGGATGTTGCTGGCCTGCAGCTAAAGGCCAACCGTCGTGGCCTGGGTCCCTAAGTACTATGCAAGGGCCGGTTGGCTGGCCTACTGTCCACGAGATCCCAGGGACAGAATGGATCTCCCAATTTCCACGAGATCATAAGGACTGTGCACGGTGCGGCAGAAATGGGTGTAAATGATCATCGGTTGGGACAAGGACCGCCCTGACGTACACCGTTATCACACTGTGCAGAGAACTGTGCTTGTAAAGATCAGCAGCCCACCTAAGGTGTTGGGGTTTCATTGTGTCTTGTGGGCTCCTGCGGCTGGTGGTGGGGAGCTACAGCAGCTCACACCTCCACTTGAAGGGAAACATTTCTCCAGACCTTAAAGCACGCCAGCTTCCTGGGTCACAACCTTTTGTCTACAGGGGAGATAGCGATCCCGCACTCGTGTAGGTGCAGCTGGGTGCCTGGAGGTCTAATCCGAATGGTCCAAACTAAGAAACTGCTTCTTTCCATTTTAGGTGATTCTAACAAGCTAATCAACGTGGCGCCAACAGGGGCAACGTGTATCGTTGGCTGGTGTAGTTGAGTGACTGAGGGGCTGGGTCACGAGGCGTAGACAAAAACCTGTGATTGCTTAACCATTGCAACTGTTGGGGGTATGCGATATTGGGGAATGTCGTGTTGGATGAATACCTCTGATTAGGGCATGTATGTTCATACCATTCTGCTGCTAATGGGAAAGTTTGACAATTGCATATAACTGTAAAGTGTATGTACAATGTGTATTTCATTTTTATTTCAATGTGTGTGTAATATAAAGACCAGTGTTTCATACATACATTGTGGAGTCTTTTTGTGGCATACGCAGTATGTTGCAAAGGTGGTGTTGTACTAATACTTTACACTTGGGCCCTGCAAATAAGCCTGAGAGCTCGGTGCCAAGCTACCCAAGGGTGAGCACAGGTTATCAGACATGTGTATCGTACTCATCCTATCTAGGAAGGTGGATTCTGACTAGCTTAAATGTGTCCCAGTCAGCCGGAAACCGCTGGGTCTAACACAAAGTTATTACCATTTTGGCGTCAATGGTTTCTACATCTTCACTGGTGTCTAAGGAGTCAACATTGCCAGATGTAGTGGATAAGAAAATTAAAGCAACACTTAAAAGATCTTACGCTGCTGTGACCTTTTCAGTCAAAGATAATTCTTACGCAGCATACTCCACTCAAGTGCTACTTTAGGATTTCCAAATGTTGTTTGACTGTATCCAGATGAATGAGGATCCAACAGCTATCTTAGCTAATGTTACATTTGACAGCCTTTGCACAGCTGCATATTGATCAATAGGTGCAGTGGTTACTGGACACCGTTTACTATGGATGAAATCCTGAAAGCTTGATTCAAGCCAGAGGTCAATAAACCAGAAGATACTGTTCAGGGGACTTAAGCTTTTTGGTGTAGAAATGGATGATATCGCTCAGAAGGTAGCAGAAGATAAAAAATTCTTTAAGCTTTTCAAATTATATTCTGGCAAGAAGTCGCTTATCTAAAAAAGCCGGATACAAAATACTCAAGAGAAATATCCCTTTTGAAGCCGGACCCGTGTTCTTGGGACTGCATTTTGGAACAAACCTCAACCCATCAATCCCCACAATCAAGACCAAAGTACGAAAATGACTATTAAAAGTTGAGGGAAGTCTAAAGCGGTTCTGTATAATGGATCAATGGGTCCTGAATATGGTAAAAGACCGTTATCATATTCCTTTTGTTCAGTCTCCCCCTCAAGACTTGTTCAGACCTACTCCATTATCAAAAGAACTGTCAAGAAGACAAATTATGTTGATGGGGATACAAGCACTGGTGGACAAAGACACTGTGGTCTCAGTGCCCAGGCAATCAGAAAGGGAAAGGCTTTTATTCCATACTCTTCCTAGTACCACAACTGGACAGAAGGCTCTGTCCTATGTTGGATTTAAATCTTTGAACAGCTATGTCCTAGTAAACATGTTCAGAATGATCTTGATTCAATCGATCATTCCTCTGATTGCAGAAGTGTATTTTCTAGTAATGATGGTTCTCCAAATCCCTAATTTCATGTCCCGATCCATCCAAACAGTCAACAGTGCGTTTCGTGGTGGGAAACCAACATTTCCAGTTCCAAGCTCTACCCTTCGGTCTGGCCACTTCTCCCAGAGTGTTTACAAAGGTATTGGCTCCTGTTGTTGCTTATCTTCAGTTAAGAGGAATTTCTATCTTCCCCTGTCTTGATAACTGATTTATCTCTGCTTCCTCTCTCTTACAGGCAATTGAGAATGTAATGATCATGACCAGCAAGCTTCAGGAACTGGGTCTCATCATCATCTTCCCATCTGCAACCATCACAGGACAAGATATTTATTGGTGCCCAGTTCAATACTCAGTTGAAACAGGTGTTCCTCCCCCAAAAAGAGTTTTGACACTTCAACAGAACCTAAAAAATCTTCTCAGTCAACCAGCAGTGTATGACTGAGGGTACAGGCTTGATGGCCGCATCAACAGCTGTAGTTACATGGGCTCATTACCATCTGAAACCCCTAGTCAACCATCTGTTGCAATTTTGGTCCCTGAGTTTGCAACTCTTGGAACAGCTCATCATGGTTACACCCCAGATAAAACTGGAGTTGGGATGTTGGCTGGTGGAGGACCACCTGTCCAAGGGTTTTCCACTACGTCTTCCATCTCCTGTCCAGCTGACCACAGATGCCAGTGTTTAAATTTGCAGTTCAACTCTTGGGGATTACACAATGAAGAGCTCCTGGTCAGAGGAAGAGAGCAGATATTCCCCCTATTGGATGTAGTTGTCCGCAGTGTCAAGAACACACCAGTCATTCTCCCCCATTTGGAAGGAAAGAATATTGTAATCAGGACGAACAACCAAGTAACAAGGTGTTATCTCAACCGCCAAAGAGGCACAAAAAAGCAAAGTCCTCATTCAAGTGGCAAGCCAGATATTTGCCTGGGCGGAGATTCATGTGCAGCCCACATCAGCAGTTTGTATTCAGGGACTGGAGAATTCCCAGGTGGTCAGCCTCAGCCAAAATCTACCGTTGATGCACCTTCTAGTGGCTCAGGAGTTCAACAATATTTGCTCTTGGTTTGGAACCCCCTGAATAGATCTTTTTTCTTCTCCACTCAAACCAATGCTCCAAAGTTTTTTGCACAGAAAAGTGGTGTCCCCAAGCTTGGGTGGTGGATGCATTAGCAATTACTTGGCCGCAAGCTCCTGTATGTCTTCTCCACCAATTGCCCTCCTCCAGAGACTGCTTCAGAAGATTTGGGAGGCAAGGAAGTCAGTAATTTTAGTGGCACCATTTTGGCCACACCCTCCATGGTACTCCCTTGTAATGAGCCTCTCTGGAGGCTGGCATTTCAATCTATGGCTTCAACCTCCTTCTCTCCAGTTTATTGGGCTGACGTTAATACAGTTCCAACATCTCAGGTTGTTGGCCTGGAACATGAGAGGGTAGGTTTAGAACAAATGGGATGTTCTTCACAGATTGCCTGGGATACCAAGCTTCTAGTAAGCCCTCGACCTTGGCATCATATCAGAAGAATTGGGGCTCTTTTCAGAAATGGTGTATTCCTAGAGGTTTGAATGTGTTAACTATCGATCCTTTTCAAATTCTTTGAATTTTTAAGAGAAGGATTCTTGCAAGGTCTATCACCAGCCACCCTCTTGGGCCAGTGGGCAGCCATAAAAGCTTAGAAACTGGATCACGATTCCTTGAAGATATTCCCACTAGTCTTCAGGCTACTAAAAAGCTTTAGGCACTGGAAGCCTGTAGTCCAGTGTTCTTCTCCTACTTGGGATTTGTCAGTAGTTCTGCAAGGTCTCCATCAACACCCATACAAACCTTTAGCTTGGTTATCTTTGAAGATGGCCTTTTTGATAGCTATCACATCAGCAAGGAGATTAGGTTATTTGGGTGCCTTGTTGATTTCATAGCCATATTTAAGAATATTTCCATACCGAGTTATCCTTAGGCTAGATCCTAGGTGTGTTGCAAAAATTCATTCAGCTTTTTACCTGTCTCAGGAAATAGTTCTTCCGATTTTCCAGTCGGAGAATGATGCTTAGATTCCATCTTCCCTAGCTGTGGATAGGTCCTTAACAAGATATATAGACTAGATGCAAGATTTCAGATCTTCAAATTCTTTGTTTTTATCTTACGGCACGGCCAAAAAAAGGAAGAAAGTAGCATCGCAAACAATAAATAGGTGAGTAACACAGGCAAATTTCCCAAGCATGTAAGTCAGTGGGCCAAACTGTTCCATCTGATATTTAAGGTTGTTCTACTAGGGCAGTTGCGACATCATGGACAAAGTCTGCAAGTACCTCCTTGCAGGAGATTTGTAGGACCACAACTTGGTCATCTCACCTTATAAGTTGGATTTAACAGATTCTGCTCATTATAACTTTGCCTCCTCTGTTTTGATGTCAGCAATAAAGTAACTGTGGGTGTTAATAAATTTACTTTTAGCATCACTCATTGTCAAGTGCAAGTTCTTACTGCTTGGAATATCCTCAAGCGATAAGGACTGGGACGAGGAGGATTAGATGGGGGGTGATGTTCCAATTTCTTACCTGTAAATTTGATTACCCCAGTTTGTAGTCCTCCTCATCACATCCACATCCCTACCTCCCTTGTTGCACCTCCATTGAATTGGACTAGATATACACAGGAGGAGGAGTGGGGTGAGGGGCGTTTTACACTGCCTCAATTGACAAAAAATAAATACTTACAACTCGGATCACCGATCTGAAGGTGTGGTGAACTCTCTGTTGGAAGTGGGCATGCCTCAAAAGTTGGGCACTACAATGAGGAGGAATACGAATTGGGGTAATAAAGATTACTGGTAAGGAATTGGAACATTACCCCAGAGTGAGGTATTTGCCAGGAGTGGTAAATAGCTCCAATTATGAGTTTCTGCCCTGGGAATGAGGTCTGACTTGCAGATTTTACATTTATCACAGCAACATTTTCCAGGTTTTTTCATGGCACAGTATGTCAGGGGAAAACTGCAATGGTGTAGAAGTTATTGCACAAATTGTAATTCCGATAATTGTGCAAACTCCTGCTCATGGCCTGATCCTAATCAGACACTAAGTTGCAGACTAGTCTATATCTCCTTCAGGGCCGGACTAGGAACCCAAAGCAGCCCCAGAAATTTGGTCGGACCAGCCCTGGGCGAAGGGAGTGGGGTCGCGGGTACAAGTGTGAAGCACTGCTGCTTTTGTTATTGGGGGCGATACAGCAACACCGCTACAAAACCAGCCCCCAGTAACAAAACCGGCCCCCACCCATCCAGCCTTCCGGGGAAACGCCCGATGCTCAGCATGGCCAGTCTGGCCTGCTCTCCTTAGCTTAAATCCAAAAAGGAATTATTGCACTGTTGAGGCCCAAGGGGTAACTTTTACGTGTGTGTGTTTGTGTGTGCATGTGTGCGCACTGGGAAGGTAAGCATGGCTACTGTCTTTGGTGTACCTTATTCATTTGTGCAACGGACGCTCGTACCCTGTGCTCTACCCATGGTCATACAAAGCTAGCCTATAGGGAAATCTGGCAGTGCCAGAGGGCTGGTCTGACAGGTCGGTGTGTTTAACGGTCCAGTGGATGGTTTTTACTGTTTATTTCCCTGATATTACCACAGACATCTGCCGGCACCAAGCTCACATGCATGCAGTCTGATACACCTTGCAACACACCTACAGAGTGTGCCTGTACGAGTTCAAGCCTGCCCCGATTTGAAGAATGCAGACCCCTTTTTTAGCTATCGATTCGCTAATAGGGACAGGTGGCAGTTTTGTTTTCTGTCCCAGTCCGACCGTTCAGGGGCGCAGCTTGGTCAGTTCGACTGGAGGTGTGTGAGCTTCAGATTTCCCGACAATCAAGCTTGCATATAATGATAAAATACATTATATGCCAAGCAGGGTGCATGAGAGGGTCATAATTGCAGCGGAAAGGGGGAGGAATGCGAATCGGTATGAGTACTAAGTAGAGAAACAAAATATTTTGTAAAATAATCAACATTTTTTAGGGCTTTCAAAACAGAGATGTTGAGTGTGTGTGTTTTTGTCAGTGTGTGCATGCAACAATCGCAGGTGAAATCTGAAAGACACCTCACCATACCCGACTGAAAGCACCTGTACCCAACTACTCATTAGAAAATTCATTTATTAGGGGGATGTAACACACCAAACACCCCCACTGAAGCTACGCCCCTGCACCCAATACCCCCTTGCTCCACCTTGCCCAAAGGGGACCCTGGTACCTCTAGCTCCACCGCCAGCCACAGCTGCACAATCTATCCAGTGCATTCATTGAAAGAATCTCGGCACAAATATAACAGGCGAGCAAATATGCGTGTGCAGACTGTCAGAGTGAACGTGCAATCTCTACTGAATGCCTGTACCACTGTGTCCCATGCACATAATGGGAAAGCGCCTGCAAGAAATGTGTTTGCTGTCATGCTATCGCGCGCAGACCTTTGATTCTGGCTATCTCTTGGAATGGAATTTGTGTTCATAGCGTCTGGTATTTGAAAGTGCTGTCCCGGCTCACACACGCTTTGAGTGTTTAGGCACGAAGGGTTGCTTTGTGCTACTGCGCGATAAGTGCTTAAAAAGGACAGATAATAAGTCGCGGCAGCGCACGGAATGGCAGCCTTCGCCGAAAACGGACGGGAAACAGCTGGATAGCGAACATTTCTGAAATTGAAGTCACCATGAAAGATCTGTGGACAACATTAACGCCGGCTGCGCATCCGGCATCTTCGCCGCTCCGCGACGCATGGAGCCTCAGATGGTCCCAAGATGTCTGAAATGAAACAGAAACTTTCCCTGCTTCAAACGTCTTTGCTTCTGGACAGATAAAGCGGCGGTGGTTGCCCAGTACGTGACTGACCTTTTGGCGAACTTTCTCCGTTTTGATGGTTCAACTTCAGACACAAGCCTGCGTCTGTATATTACTTCCAGGATTCTGTTTGCTGGCTCGGCTCCTGCTTCAGGTGTGAACATTGTTTCACTGTAGGCTGCGTTGGCATGCTGGCCTTTTTCGACGTGGTTTTGGGGAACATACTCAGTTGCTTTGGAATTACAGGCAACAAACCACCTCAAAAGAGAGGATTAATGTTCACAAACTATCCTATGGCTTTGGTAGGACTTTTAGCAAACTGTGGAACATATGTGCTAATATTTGGTTCCGGGTTTGCGTCACCAGCGCCGAGTATTTTATTTTGAATTTGCTTTAAAGTGCAAAATTTGTTTTCCACTGGAAAGTCATCTGAAAGTAACACAAATTTCAGGTATTTCGAATTACTTTAAGTACATGCCTGTGTGTCAGCACCACTTGTTTCTCTCTCCCTCTTACGCAATGGAGTGCTGCACTGCGTTGCATGACATCTCTGCCCTCATGTCTCCAAGTGGTTGAATCAATCCTGGAAGCAGTACTTACTTTACAACAATAAAACAGAGTGTAGCAGACCAACATTTTTCTTAGGAGCACACCACTAGTCCTGCTGAATGCCAGGATGTTGAATACCAATGCTGTCTAGCCTTGATTTCACCTCATGCCCAGGGGCGGCTCCTCCACTAGGGCGGAGGAGCGTCGTCCCACTGCTTTCTCGCAGTGCGAGAAAGCCGAAACATAAAATGATTACTTTTAGTTAATACCATTTTATGTTTGCTTTGCGCATTGCGGGCGGGCGGGTGGGCGGGGCTGCTCTGCTCTTTGAGCAGGGCAGGGAGGGAGTGGTTTGCAGCACTCCTGAGTGCGCAAAGACTGTTTGGTCGGCCCTCTCAGGCTGCCCAAACCAGTCATGCGCACTCTGCCCTTCTCCATGCTGGCTGCATTGCAGCCTGCATGGAGAACATGCCCACCCCATTAGCCCCTGGCTGGGCGCCGTCCCGACCAATCACAACGCTGCTTGCAGCGTTGTGATTGGCTTAGGGGAGGGAGCCTGGCTGCTTGCTTCCTGTTCCTGTTAGAGGCAGGAAAGCAGGAGAGCAGGAGCAGTGAAGACGCGGGACATGGCGGAAAGGTAGGTTTTTAATTTTTGGGGGGGGATCCCCCCTCCCCGCGCGACCCCCACCCGTGAGCCATGCCAGCCGCTACTGCCTCATGCCTCATTCTTCCACTCTTTTGTCTCTATAATTCACTCATGCAG
Source organism: Calotriton arnoldi (assembly GCA_963921515.1). Lineage (NCBI taxonomy): Eukaryota > Metazoa > Chordata > Amphibia > Caudata > Salamandridae > Calotriton > Calotriton arnoldi. The sequence goes on from CAWUFW010009128.1 coordinate 658,850, forward strand.
ATTGTTTTTATTTTAATCAGTACTTTCTCCCTTTGTCACTGTTTCTGTCTTTCTCAGCCTCTTTATTTCTCCCTTTTCTGCTTTTCTCTCTCTTGCTGTGGGTCAAAATCTTATGATGAAAAATATGTTATGTTATGTTATGTTATATAGGTTTGTAAAGCGCACTGTTACCCAAGGGTGTCCTGGCGCTGAGCACTGTATACCTGGGCAATATAACCTGGCAACCTCCACCCCTGAGCCCAACTGAGACTAAGCTGAAAACAACCAGGTTTTCAGACCTTTCCTGAATGAAAGGAATTCCGTACCGGTCCTAAGATATAACGGAAGATCATTCCAGGCATTGGTGGCTCTAAGGACAAAGCTCTTCCCACCCCAGTTATCCTTTTTGGCTCTAGGAACGACCACCCGCTTTGCTTCCATTGAGCACAATGTTCTCCCGGGGACTTACCATTGAATACGCTTTTGTAGGTCTTCAGGGCCAGTTCCCATCAGGGACTTAAAGACCGTACAGAGAGCCTTGAATTGAACTCGTTGTTTGATTGGGAGCCAGGATAAGTGCTGACACCCACCACCTGCAATCACAGGTACAAATTAAGCACTACTGGGAAAGCAACCATCATTTAACTGGTAACTTGACGTTGGTGGAAGGTATCAGTGGAAGCTGTATTCATAAACTCAAATTCCCAATTGCGACTGCATTGGAGTTAAGAGCTGCCTGTAAATCACTGACGTAAAGCAGGAATAAAAGGTGTGTGGTAGGTGCAGGAACCATTAGAGCTGTAGTAACACACGCCCCTAACCCCTAAGAAGAAGTGTCCACATAAGTAGCCTATGCAGCTACGTCAGAAGGAGCACCACTTACAAACTGCAATCCATAGACTTAGGTAGCAGAGTGGCTGATGCATTTTTTTAGGGGAGGGGCGTGTGGAAGGCAGGCCCGGTTCTAGCGGGTGGGCCGGGTGAGCCAGGCCCACCCAAACATGAGCCTTGGCCCTCGCAGTGAGGGCTTGAAGGCAGGCGCGCAACGCCGTTGGGCTCAAAGTGCTCCAACCCCCTCACCCCCCCCCGTCGTGTGTGTCAGCCCGGGCTGAGACAGCTTCCCGGGCGCGCACACACACAGACAGTTTTAGAGATTATCGCAGCCGCACCCGAGTACTTCACAGGTCTTTAAAAGACCATTTACATGTTAACGAGGCTTTGTTTATTTTTTCACCCCTTCATCTCCACATGGCGAAAGGTGACACATCCTTTCTTTGACAACGGTAACCTTTGCCTACTGTCCTGCTGCGTGGATATTTCTTTTTCTATGCAGCGCAGGAGAAAAGAAGTTTGTTTATTCCTATTCACCTTCCTGACCCCTGCAGCTGCTTATCACATCAGGCTGTGACACAAAGTTTGACTAATGGAGTAGGTAAGAGAATGTGTTACTATTTGTTTTTCTTTTTAAAATCTGCACAGACCCAGCAGGACACATACTTCGTGTGTGCTTCATTTAAACAGTTTTTATCATTATCATGGCCGATGCAGGACAACAATAAGACAATATAAAATGCCCAGATAACGCTGGTGATTAATGATCCTGCTGGAGAGCAATCATTTGTCTGTTAGTAGTTTTAAATGCAGATGAACTGTATTTTATGTGGAAGCTCAGTGGGTTACTGCCTTTGTCACAGAGATCCTTGTGTTACTTGCAGTTCAGAAGTTACAATCCTAACATAGGACAGTGACCAATGAACTGTCATCAAAGAGCTGCATACAAACATGAATGGTATAGTTAGAACTTCGCTTTTTTTGTTTTGTGATATAGTTAGAACTTCCCCAGTCTTTCATTATTCTAATGTTGCTAAAATGAGTATGTTTGGGCAGATATACATTTTTATCAGTAAAGCTGACCCCCATGGAATACTCTTTAAATCCTAAGGTTGTGTTTCCCCAGACCAAACCCTCTTAAAATATACTGCCCACCAGTATGGATGACATGTGATTCATACGCTTTGTAATCCTCATTGGTTTATGTGACATTCCCTGTAGACTGATTTACATACTTGTATGATTCATTGTCTCTGTATAATGTGTGCGTGGTGTAAAGTACTTACACACACTACACTGATATGAGTAGCGCTATACAACAAATGAAATGCATATGAGAGAGGGGCTACGTAAAGATGAGGGGCACTGTTGGAGGGTGGCAGTGAGGGAATCCGAGGAGGAGGTAGTGGGAGGGGCTATGGAGCGATGAGGGGCACTGTTGGAGGGTGGCAGTGAGGGAATCCGAGGAAGAGGTCATGGGGTGGAGGGGGGAGCTAGGGAGAGATGAGGGGCACTGGTGGAGGGTGGTAGTGAGGGAGTCTGAGGAGGAGGTCATGAGGGGGAGGGGCTACAGCAGTGGCGGCTGGTGACATTTGAAAGTGGTGGGCGTAAATACTGCAGTGTGGCAAGCGAGCGGAAATCTTGAAAAAAGAGTGGGCAAATGGTGCATTTTCAAGCAAATTTGAGAAGCAAGAAGGTTAATAAAGCAATTGTGAAATAGCAGTTATTACATTAATAAAGAGATGTCATAGGAGGTGGCGGTCTCTTTCCTTCCCATCACAGAGCTCCCTCTGTCTGACACTGGAGGTGGCGGTCTCTTTTCTTCTCATCACAGAGCTCCCTCCGCCTAACACTGGAGGTGACGGTCTCAATCCCTCCCATCACAGAGCTCCCTTTGTCTACACTGAAGGTGGTGGTTTCTTTTCTTCCCATAGCAGAGCTCCCTGTGTCTGACACTGGAGGTGACTGGAGCTTTCCTTTCCGTCCCACAGCTGCATGTGTCTCGCAGTGAAGGCGACTGTTCGGGTCTCATAGCTCCTTTTGTCTCTCACTGGAGATGGAGGTTTCTTTACCTCTCTTCCCACCGCTCCCTTGTCTGCAACTGGAGGAAGTCGTACCCCTCTCAAACCAGGGCTGTCACTCCAGTGTAGTGCCTACACCTACCCAGAGGCAGGTTCATTCACAAAAATGTAGAAGTGAGTGGGAACTTGCGGGACCTGACTTCCACACTTTTATTTTTGCTATTTACTTGTTAGACTTCTTCTGTTTTCAATATTCTGATGCCAATTTTTTTGGGGAAACTGTTTTTGGAGCCTATAATTAGGGCATTAACACTTGTAACTGTTGCCTCCTCTACCGCTATAGGCCCAAGGCGAAGGCAAGGGCATGTGAGGGGGAGGGGTGAGGGGTGAAGTTCCGTTAACCAGAAATTTAAGTGGATGCTTAAGTTAAGGCCGGCTCTTCCCATAAGCTGGTCTCTGATGTGTTCACAAAAATCACGACCTGCGTCAGCCTTGGACAATCCGTCTTGCAGGTAATCCATTCCATGAGGCTGCCCTGTCAGCCTCCAGCGGTGAGAACAACCAGTGCTTCATTAGCTAAATATATACCTGCATAAATAAATAAGTGCAGGGGTCCAAAGTGTTTCTTCCAGGGCAGTGATTCATACTACAACACTTGCAGCTGTTGACTTAGTTGACTGCTAAAAAACTCTTTGGGTCCAAGCTACGTTCAGAAAATTGAACAGAGGAATTTACCAAATTAATATTGGGATACACTGGACAAAACAATTGCCCCTCACTTGAAAGTAGTAGGTTTTTCCCCAAACTCAAAGGACAAATTACCTGATTTTCTTTAACTCTACCAGCATATCATGACTTTACTCATCCTCTTTCAACATCTGATAGAAAGTCAAATGCAAGACCAAAGCTTGCCCTTTGTTCTTTTAAATTAATTTGACTCCCCGATTTGGCCTTAGATTTGACAGTATTTTACCTAAGTCACACTAGACACTAGCCTTTGTTGTTAAAATAGCAGATGCCCCAGAGGGTAATTTGTGCTTCTTCTCAAGGCCTCCACAGAGGTGTTCATCGCTTTGGTTGTATCCAGAGCGGGGTGGCTGGTTCTAAGTCATCTCTGCTCCCTATTGAAGGAGATGATAATGAAACAGAAACTCTAGAGTTTCAACGATGACACCAAGCACAGGTTAGGTAAGGAAAGGGAATCCTTCTGAACCCTCAGAGATGATCACTGAGCCTTTGGTGGTAAATGTCTACCCCTTTCCTTTAATAGTATAATCCAAGGGTAATTGTGAGAAGGTAAAGGCAAGTGAAGTCACATGCCAGTGGCCCTGCACAAACTCAAAACCACCAAGACAGACACCTTTCAGACCAGCCTGTAAATAATCATGTTATTCTAATAAGTACCTAAAGGGTACCTAAATTGTGGTGGGGAGTTGCCTAATAACATTTAGAAACGTAAATGTATGACACACTCATTGTATTATACAACAAAAATCTTTCCAATATTTGAAAACGTTAAATAATCCAAAACATTACAGTGAATAGGAACTATACATACAGGGATTGCAACAAACCCGTATTGTGCACCTCAACAACAGCCATTGCAGGGTCTTGCCGATATTCAAAAACACTATTAAAATTACCACAGAGTTGCTGTACAAACAAGGTTTACAAGTTCCAATGTTTCCAAACGCCTCCATTAACCTTCACAAAAGTCAATAAATGTTTTGTGGTACCACATTAACACTTGTTTAAGACTGTCTATAGTTACAAAAAACGAATTACAAACTACAAAACAGGAACTTAGTACAGAAATACAGGAACTAATTTAAAAAATAAGACATTTATCCTAGGGCTGAGTAAAAAAAAAAGACTTCCATTAGGCACGAAAGGCACTGACAGGTTGCAGGCAAAGGACCATATCCGTTTTAAGTAAGGATGTAGGATGTTTAAATATGTTAGTAATAAGCACCCCGTACATAGCAAATGGGATCTTCTTATACCAGCTAACAAGAGAAATACTGAGGCAGCATAAAAGGCTGCAATACACCTACTGATTAAAACTTAAATCCAGAGGGGGAAAGGCTAATACAGGCTTGTTTTTGGTGTATTGGGAAATAACCATACCTCTAATAGGGAGCAGCAATAAAGACTAGTGCCAAACACATTACTAGAAACATTGTGAGGCAAATACCAACACAACACCATTGCTATTTTCGCAAACGCGAGTACGACAGGCTGGCTCCATATGTGGACGGGGTAGCATCTTCACCTGGGGATAGGTCTTTACATACTGGTGCTTTTTATACACTGACCTGGAGTTGTTGCTTTCCATGCTAGGGCATTACCAATACCGGCCTAGTACGAGTGCAGTACATAAGGTTGTGTTCCTTAACATGCAGTGACATCGCAGATAGTAGGAAGGACATAATGCAAGGAGCACTGACAACAACTCAGCCTAATCTAAAGGATGTAGCTAACTCTCCTCATAGGCTGAGCCCCAGAAAGCCAGTGACTGAACACAGGTGAGACGGGCCAGTGAGGGGGGCAGCAGGGGGACAGCCGAGGAGAAGGGCACGGGGAGAAAGTGACAGGAGAGACGGCAGGACTGGGTGGGGGTGCAGAGTATAAAGGGCGAGGGGGGGTGTAGCCAACAGAGAGATAAAGTAACAGGACAAAATGTAAGCCGGGGAAAAGAAAGAAAGACCCAGGAGCTTCGGGTATAAAAGATGAGCCGGAGAGAAATACTGGAGACGGCAGTGTGTGCCACAAGTACCCGGGCAGTTGTTTGAGCATGGAGAGGGCAGACCCCCAGAGAGAGCGCGCCGGGTGGGTGACCAGAGTGTAAGAGTTGGCAGCTAAAGACAGACTTTCGAGAAGCAGGGGAGAGTGAATGGGTAGGGTGAAACAATGAGGGTGGAGGGCAGAGACACTCGGAGAGAGGGACGAGGTCAGCCAGAGTAAGGGTCGGGAGGGGTCAGCAAGGAATCCGAGGCAGCAGACACAGCTCGAGCCCCTCCTCCTTGTTTGTGTGGGGGAGGGGAGAGCTAGGCTCAGAGTGAACTCTTGTGAATAGAGTTTTGGAAAGTGCGTGACTCCCGGTGAAAGTGCTTTGGCCATGGACGCCCCTAAAGTCAGCGCACAGGGCAGGGAAGTGAGTCTCAGACACTAACGGAGGCATTGTGACCCCAGCCCTTCAAAAATAGCAGAGATCTGTCTGAGCGCCCCGGCCGTGGCTGCCAGACAGTATCCGATCAGATACTGTACCTCAGTCTACCAGAAAGTGCCCCCCCGCCCCCCAAGTTCCCACAGCCACGCTTTCTAGTAGCAGAATCATGTTCATGGAGGAGACAGGCGCGACCACTACGAGCCTCTGCAAAAAACTGACTAAGAGGTCGCAAAGTTGTAAGGGAACTTCAACAGCGTGCATTTTGAATAAAAATAAATAAACTTACCATGCATCTCCTCCGGTCCCGCGTCGCATCACGTCTCCAGTATCCATACAAGTCGTGGAACTAACTTCTCCCCGCTCTTTTGCTTGACTGGCATTGGCAAATGAGAAGACTGGGGGCGGCTACTCGGCTGTATCCGGGTATTTGACAGGGCATGGGGCAACTGTACGTCACCGCCCGGCAGGATCCTATCTACAGATGCCTGCACTAAACTAGGCATGCGCAGCATACCTAATGTATTGTGAATGGCGTGGGGAGTTGAAATAAAGATCGCTCTTCTCGCAGATGCGCAGTCCATCTTCTGGACTCCTGCTCTGAGTGCTCTCGTCTGCGTGCGCTGTGCGTTCTGACATGCGCACTTTCACCTGTGAAGCAGCTGCCAGCACAGGCCGGAAATGTAAACAGACGAATTGACAAAGCTGTCAATTCGTCTGCTTACATTCTTGCTGTCGGAACTGCAGTGAGCATTTTCTTTTGTGTTGATTTGCCTAGTGGGGCGCCGCCCAGGCGCCCCTATGGACCAGCCGCCCCTGGGCTACCGAGAGATGAGGGGCACTGGTGGAGGGTGGCAGTGAGGGAATCCGAGGAGGAGGCCATGAGGCGAAGGGGCTATGGGGAGATGAGGGGCACTTGTGGCGTGTGACAATGAGGGAATCCGAGGAGGAGGTCAATAGGGGGGGCCATGGAGGGATGAGGGGCACTGTTGGAAGGTGGTAGTAAAGGTATTTACGGAGAAAGAGGTTATTGGTGCGGCACCAAAAAAGACTTTCGCATCAGCGCTAAAGCTGGCCCTGTCATGGCCTTTCTGTTTTTGTCTATTTAATTAGCAGTAGGGTCATAAGGGCTACTGTGGAACACACTTTAAAGTGCGTGCTAATTATATTTACTGCTATATTTAATGTTCTAAGTTTGAAGGTGATTTTACTAATGTTTTTACCGGGAAAAATGAAAGTGGAGCCCGATGGTGCCTGATATGGGGCTGGGGCCCAATGTCAGCTGTGAGATAAGGTGCACTGGAGAGGAGAAGTGGATAATCAAGCCTGCAAGGGAGTGCGTTGCAGAGTCCGGGGTCAGGTGGAGGTAGTACTGAAGAGGGATTCTCCCTGTAGGCTCGCACAGACGGAGCCCGAGAAGTGTCACTTGCCTGATACTCCCACCTCAGAAACCTCCTCTTACCATCAAAGGAACATTACATGGAAAAAACACTTTTTGAGAGTGATAATATTTAGAAAGAGATTTGGAAAAGAGTGTGTTTTACTGGGCCTTGTAAGACTAAGAAGAGATAAAGGAGGGCCCTGAAGCAGGCCTGCCTAGACATATATGCGACAAATCGAGCCCGCAGTGGCCCACCCAAATGGGCCCACCCAAATAAAAATTCCTGGAGCCGGGCCTGGTGGAAGGTGCATTTCATTGCAAATGGAAGAGTACGATAATGCTTATCTGGTAATTGAAATCAAAGTTTTATCCAGTTTGCCTTTTTAATAGAAATGTGCAAAGGTTCTACTGAAAAATAATACCAGAAAGGCACTCATACTGGGCAGAAAAATATGTGAATGATGTTGAAATATGTGTGTGTTATTGTTTGATTCTGCAATGAATGAAACTGGGGAAAAGCGTAATCCCTCAAAAAATGTAGAGCATCATACGTCGTGTTTTACACCTCACAAATGAACTTCAATGCGTGAATGGACCTGTTTGTTTTTATGGCTCGCAGCATCTTCCACCTGCTAGTTTGTCAACTGTTGACCCTTTTCTAGGCCTGCCGGGACCTTAGCGTGCAGGAGTTATTCCGCCTCATTTGATGAATAAGTGGTATCTGGGGCACTGTTCGGCATGCGTTGTCCCTGCCTCAGCAGCGCCATGCCTGCTGGGTAGACAGCCTCGCGCTTCAGCATTCTTCAAAGTCAGAGGCGGCCTAGTCACGCGACTCCCGCCTTTTCGCTGCACCAGGTGCTCCAGATGGCTCATGGGGGCACCCGGCGGGACACAATGGTGTCAGGGCACCAAGGTAGCAGCAGTTTGTGACTGATCTCGCGATCAAAGAACTTCTGATGGTGTCTTGACATGCTTCGCTTTCTTCCTGCTTTGACATAAGCACACCCTCAACCATTACAAGAATCGTCTGAACCCTGGCGCTGCTTTACATTTTAAGAGTCTTTCTTCTTCTTTAATTGCTAAACCCTGACGTGGGAAGACTGATCAAACTTGATTGGCGGTAGACTCATCAACAAACGCACGCTCCTAAAAATCTACCTGAATCACATCATGTTACATGGAAGGGAGGTGAGAACATGTAATTAATTGACATACACTTTTTTTTTCTTTTTGCGCATCTTTTTGGAAATAGCCTTAAAACATATAAAGGCCTATAAATGAGAATCTTTCTAGATTCAGACGTCATTCTTTTGACGTTATTATCCAATTCTGACTATGGCAACAGCTAAACTGCTACTGTGCAAATTAGAACATGTAATCTCGTTTTGCTGCTGACTGTCATCCTGACCTTAAGTTATATCCCTAAAATCCTCTAATATGTGGAAGAAGGGTTGAAAAAGCTTTCTTATAATGACACCCAGCGAGCTCTAGCGGTCCCTAAACCATGGCATGATGTTGATGACAATATTTTGTATGAATTGCGTCATTCTTAAATAAATACGTTGCACCAATTGGCATATATTGGTGATTGGATGCACAGAAAAGGGTTCCGTTAGTTCGTAGTCTCCTGCAAATAAGCGTTGGGGCAAAACAATCTTGAAAAGTGGTCAAATCACATCCAACCGTTTTGGCCAGCAAACCAACCCTTTCTAGATATGGACAAAGTGTGTTTGAAATATCAAACCCCTTCCTCCCCTTAAAAAGTATATTTTTATTTGTGCCAAATCTGCACTTTTCTTGCTTGCATTGAGTTGCGGCCAACATAAATAAAAAAATAAAAAACTTTTGCATTGAACACAATGCATATTAGGGCAAAGCACATACCAAAACATTACACATCAGCCAGGAAGTTGCCATTGACCCTCTCAAGTTCCATAAACAGGATTGCAACAAGCCTTCTAAAGCCCTGGGGGCCCATCCCCGGGGCGATTACTTTTTTAACGGGAGGGGGATGTGGCCCTGTTACCCAAGTCTCTGAAAGGCCCCAGGAACCCCATCCCATGAGGCAGAATTTTTTTGTTTGGGGAGGAGGTGTGGCCTCCCTCCCTGAGCCTCGAAAGGGCCCCAGGGAGCCCACCCACTGGGGCTGAATTAGTTTTTGTGGGGAGGGGAGCATGGGGACCCCTCTCCTAGCAGTCCACTGACCACAGGGACCCCATATCCTGAGGGCCAATGGCAGCAGGGTGGGACCGGGGAAGCCACAGCAATTTTTAAGTTGCTTCGACCCTGGGCATGGGGTCCACGGGACCTCACTATGGCTCAGGGAGGAGGGCCAAGTGCCCCCTCTGCATAGAAAGTATAGCAGCCCAATTTCCTGGCCCACCATGGGCAGGAGCAAAGGTGGCTGCTGTTTCTGTTTCACAATAAACTGTGCAAGAAGGAGCTGATGATGATGGCCCATTAGGTGACTCAATTTCTCATCCAAATGTCAGGAGAACACTAAGCCTACTGTCCCTACAATGTCTCCATCTTCAACTTTACCTAGCAGGGGACCATGTCACACCAGATGTTTTGCAGCCAGTCAGTGCAACATCTTTGAAGTCTTGTGTGTCTCCAGCAAAAAGAACAGACTAAAATCAAGGCTCTTTTCAGGCACAATTAAGAAACTAAGTACAAAGAAAACCATACAATGATCCTTCAGTACAATGGAAAGCTGGTTAAAATGTTGGCATTCACTTTCCTCCTTTTTCTGTGGTAGAAGGAGAGTGGTTTATAGCCATTGGGGAAGCCACTTGACCAAAATGGAATTTCCAAGCCTGAGTTATTTTTTCACTGTTGTTATGGCAGCACTATGCAGAATAATGCTAGCATTGTTTTAAATTGCACTGCTAGGGAGAGTCATCCAAACCATTTTGCTCATGCACACCGCAGATCCACCTAAAAGCGGTCTGCTTCCATTGCCAATTTCTGCTTTAATTACTGCTTTCATTTCATGTTTTTTTTTTTTTAATTTTACATATTTTTGCACAGAGTATTTTTTTCTTACTTTTTTTTTTTAAATATATGCAGACAGCTTGTAGACAATTTTACATTTTTACTTTACTTACAATTTTATTACATTTAATGTCTATTGTTTTGGTTGCAAAAAAACTACAAAAACATTAGAGGCTTGCAAAGGCCAGACCTAGTTTCTTTGCCTATGATCTGTGACAGCCCTGTTTAGAAATGTAGTGTGTTGTGTTCAGTTGTTTTAGTTCAACACACCACATGTATGTTACAGAAAGGGCACAAACAGCCTTTCACTTCCTGTTCTTCAGTCTTCCGCATCGGTCTATTATTTGTAACCAGCTCACTTCTGTCTATTGTAGCACCTAGAAGCAATTAAGATATGTAGTGTGCACTATGCAAACAACATATATATGAACCTAAATATGCCACTTTAGCTGAAATATTGCAGACATATATGGAGATGTAGGGCATTGTTTTCCCAGCTGCCACTCACGTCTGCCCTTAGCTTCCTCAGTGGCAGCAGGGAAAATACATTTACCACCAACAGGAGTGCCTGGTGAGCAGCATACTTGTCATTCCACCCACTGTTTCCAGAATTTCTTTGGAAACCGGGGAATTGCAGGGGCACGACTCATTGGGCAGGTTCCCCACAGAGGAACTGCGATCTGTGACGGTAGAGCAGGGTTTTCGCGGCCCCGAGTAGAAGCAGGAACACGGACACTGTAACTCACGCTCAACCCTGCTGAAGTCTCTTTTTTAAAGTTTTTAAATTAAATCTGCGCAGCAACTGCATGAACCTGGCAAAATGTTTACATTTGTAAATAAATATGTAAAGTTGAGAAGCCCCTGGCTTTACAATTGCAATGGCAGAGGCGTAATGTAAAAATAGAACAAGTGTAGTTATGCAAATATTAATTTAACTTTTATTGATAATTAAAAAGAATACGGCCGAATCAAGACTACCATTGCCACTGCTGGCAGCCATTTTCTGCCCTTCTTGACGGCATTAGGCTGTGGTGCTCTCAACATAATGCCACCAAGACTGCTGTAACACCTGTAAAAAAACATAGCATAGCCATACCCATCCTTCACCCCTCCTCCCTCATTATTATCCTACCAATCGGTCCTTGCCCTACAAATATTATTCCTCCTCTTCCGTCCACATACATTTTGACTATGACACAATGGCCTGGATTAACTAATGTTTGTCTGATGCAATGCAGCGTGAATTGGAGCGCCAATCGACTTCCACATGCAGATGTTTGCTTGCACAGGAAGTCTTTGCAAGTGCAGCTCGAATAGGCATTGTGTCACAAAGCATAAACCATTGATAATGTCTGTAAAAATGGGCTTTTGAACGCCCACAGGAGTCAACACAAACTCAAGCCTACTACAATAACACAAAGCAGTGGGATCTAACATGCTAAGGAATACTAACAATAAATGAAAAGAGGGACAAACAATGGGCAGGAATTGGTGTGGATCAAATCGCATAAATCAAGAAGGGTAAACATATTATGAAATACCTCCTTTGCCCTTTGTCGGTGCAAAAATAATAATTCTTAAGGTTATGCCTCCAGCAAAAAAGTCACACAAGATACCGCTCAATTGCCTTGCACAATAGTACACATGAGCGAGGCATTATTTGCCTTTGTTTCTTGTCTCGTTATTGTTGCACAATGCATGGTAAATATGACAATTGTGACAACCAGCTGCATTGCATGAATCTTAGTAAATTAGCCCTTATGGCGATCCACAAAGGAGAAGCTAGAAAATTAAAATGCCCCCCACTTTAAACCACATCTCTAATTATACAGAGTGGGCGAAACAAGAAAGTCCGACCCTTCCTAGAATAGTTTAGTTCACCCTTGCATCCATCTAACTATCTATTCATCCTCCCACCCCTTCCCCCCACCCATCCATTCATCCATATTTCCATCCATCCAACCTTCAGTCCATACTTTTACCATTCCATTTCTCCATCTGTTCACACATTCATCCTTTCACCCACCAGCCACCATTTTATTTCCATCCTTCATTGACTCTTTATTCCACGCATTCATTCTTTCTCAATTCCATCCATCCATCCAGTAACCATTCTGTTCTCACATCAATCCAACTGACCAACTCAGATAGTTTTAGCTAAAATTTCTCCTATTCAGGTGTTTTGTAATTCCCTGAATGATTTTTTTATTGATAAGATTTCTACTATTAAGGCTAGTATTCCTCTCCACGCTGCCCAAGAGTAACCCTGGGAGGTGAACTACGCTACGCTCGCGGAGTTTGCGGAGTTTCGGTAACTTCACGATTCGCGTAGAGCGCGAAGTTGCCGAGCACTACGCAATTTGCAGCGTAGCGTAGCTGTTTTTCTTCTTCGTGCGCTCAATAAGCGTTCTCGCGCGCGCGGTAACGACCTACCATGATTCTGCGTTTGCCGACGCAATTTCCTATCCGTTCTCGGGCGCCACGAGATTTGGATTCCGGCCGCACGATCCCGCGAGAGTGTGCGAACGCGAGCACGTCATTCGGACGCGCGATCTGACTTCCGGCGGCAGTGTTGGTAAGATCGCGATCCCGAACACGAAGAAACTACAATCTGGCGAAGAATATCTCTCGAGCATCATAAAACCTTCTCGAAAATGATGATTTTGCTCCAAAAAACTCCTCAGATTGTGATTTGGCTGTAGTTTTTTGTGCAAGGAGTCCTTTTTCTTTTTTTTCTTTTTTTTCCAAGAGGAAGGAAGTGCCCCTGAGTCTCAAACTTCCTGTTCCTGTCCAGCAGGCTCCTCCCAGTGCTTTGTCCATGTTTTGTTCACTTTCATTTGGATTTGGAGCTGGAAGGATCACTTTTTGTGTCTGTCTGCTGCATCATATCATTGGATTGGATTTGAGGACTTTTGGATTTGAGATTTTACAAGTAAGTTGGAGAATTGATGTACTTGTTTGTTTGATTGGGGCTTGTTTGTACCTACATTTTTTGGGGATTTTCATCGTTTTTAAAATGTATTGTTGTGGCCTGTAGTTTCAGTAGGGGCCTAGTTGTTTTTCTTTGATTGGAATTTCAGCCAGTAGGCCCAGAGCCAGAGGTACCCATGGGTGCATGTTTATGTGGTGTCTGTTGAATTTAAACATCATGTAGGGCATGGATGGCATTGGATTGAATTGGTAAATGTGGTTTTTGGGGTGTATTTCACTTTTTGGGTGTGTGTTAATAAATATATACCTTTGTTGGATGTGTGTGTGTGCTTGTTGTGTAACTTTCCAACCTTTCGTAGCCCTGTGGATTTTCGTTTTTGCATTTTTGTATTAAAGCTGTGTTGTTTAGCAGGCCTCCTTTGTCTGGTCATATTATAGGCCTGCTTGAGTTCATTCTTTTCCATGGCCTGTTGTGACTGTGAGTGACCACGTGGCTTGGGGCCATTTTGTGGTGGTAGTTTAGTAGTGTGCTGCTTTTTCCATATAGGCCTGCATGTCTTTTCTTTGTTCCCCTTGGCTTATGCTTGTTGTTGTGGGTGGCCTGGCCATGTGGTGGCGGCCATTTTGTGGGACCAGCCACTGTGTTTTTGCCATAGGCCTCCAAGCTTGCAGCCTAGTCTGCCAGTAGGCCCAGAGGTAGTCATGATGGGTGCATAAAAACTGTTTCTGTGTTGTCTGTTGAATTTTAACATCATTTCAGGCATGGATGGCATTGGATTGAATTGCAAAATGTGGGTTTTGGGGTGGTGTTTCAGTTTTTTGGTGTGTGTTAAATAAATAGGCCTTTTCAGCCAGTAGGTAACCCTGGGCGTTCAACTCGCGGAATTTGGGCAACTCCGCACTGCGCGACAACGCAGACTTACACTTTTTATCTTCTTCGCGCGCTCAATATATATATTTTCGTGCGCGCGATAACGACTTTTTGTGACGATCGCGATGCCGAACACGCAGAATTTACAATCTGGCGAAGAATATCTCTCGAGCAGCATAAAACCTTCTCGAAAATGATGATTTAGTTCATTTTGCTCAAAAAACTCCTCAGGTTGTCATTTAGATGTAGTTTTGTGAGGAAGGAGTCACATTTTTTTTTTTTACAATTTTTTTCAAGAGGAAGGAAGTTGCCCAGAGTCTCCAACTTCCTGGTCCTGTCCTTTGTCTTCACTTTCTTGTTATTGTGGGTGGCCTGGCCATGTGGGTGGCGGCCATTTTGTAAAGCCAGGTATTGTGCTTTTGCCATAAGCCTGCATTGTCTGTCTTGTCTTCCTTTTCTTGTTGTTGTGGGTGGCCTGGCCATGTGGTGGCGGCCATTTTGTGGGACCAGCCACTGTGCTTTTGACATAGGCCTCCAAGCTTGCGGCCTAGTCTGCCAGTAGGCCCAGAGGTAGTCATCATGGGTGCATAAAAACTGTTTCTGTGTTGTCTGTTGAATTTTAACATCATTTAGGCCATGGATGGCATTGGATTGAATTGCAAAATGTTGGTTTTTTGGCGGGGTCTATTTCACTTTTTGGGTGTGTTAAATAAATGCCTTTTTTGCGTGTGTATGTGTTGTTGTTGTGGTTGTTGTCTAACTTTCCAAACTGTTTTTAGCCATGTGGATTTTAGTTTTTGCATTAAAGCTGTGTGTGTTTTATCAGGCATCCTTTGTCTGGCCATATATAGGCCTGCTTGAGTTCATTGTTTGCCGTGCCTTGTGCCTGTGAGTGACCATGTTGCTGGGGGCCATTTTGTGGTGGTAGTTAGTAGTGTGCTGTTTTTGCCACATAGGCCTGCGTGTCTTTCCATTGTTCCTCTTGCCTTACTGCTTCCAAATCCATCCCCATTGCCAGCTGCAGCTCCCTGATGCTGCATCCATCCCACGTGATGCACAAATTTAGGCCAAACATGCTCCACTACATTTTAGTTTTTGTTCTTTGCTATTCTTATTCTTCCTGAGTGTACACACTACACAGTACACCAGGAAAGCCCTGGCCTTGTTGTCAAAGTCTCATAAATGGCTACACTGTTGTTGTTCACTGAGTTTCTAAAATTTAATAATTGAGACAACCACACTCTAAGTTATATATTATATTAGTTTGATTTGTGCTATCGTTTGACTGATGTTCTTCTGGCTTTTTTGCTTTTAGGTGCACAAAAGACTGAGGAGGAGGTGTGTCATCATTGCCCGTTGTACTGCCAGACAGACATCCTGCTGCTGTACACAACGTGACGTGTGACGTGTGACCTGACCAGACATCTCTGCAACTTGTGCAACTGAGTGCTGCTGACATCTGAAGAAGATGGGCCCAAAGAAAGCAGGTACCAGGTCCTCCAGTACCAAGAAAGTTGCTATTGAGAAGAAGGAACAGAAGAAGGAAGTGACACATAAGTCTGGTGTGCCGCCCAATACCTTTTTTGGGAAAAAAAAAATTACGCCTGCAGCAGCGGTGTCCGGGGGGCAAGCTGGGGGCAGCACCTCCACATCAGTGGGCCCAACCCACCAACCCAGGCCCAAGCACATGAGTGTGGAAGAGGTAGCCAGCCTAATGGTGGAAAGCAGTGATGCTGAGCCTGAGATAAACTTATCGCTATCTCAAAGTAGTACCCAATCAACTCAGGAGGAAACACAGCAGATAAGTGGTCAACAACAACAACAGTCGCAACCACCGCCCGCAATAGTAGTTGTTGTTCCTCCCGAAGTAGGGGCAGTTCAGGAAATTGAGCCTCATGCAGAGGTAGAAGAAGAAGCCACTCATTCAGAAGATCCATTGTCTTCCAAATCTCCAGCAAGGAAAAGGAGGGGTAGTCCATCAAGTTCTTCGCCAAGCCCCCTTCTGATGATCTAGATGCCACTTGGAAGCCACAAACTGAGTCTGAGAGGGAGACACGTCCCAAGACCAAGCTAGGGAAAAGGAAGGTTCCAGAAAGCCTTACACTTATGGAGGTCGATGTAGAACAGCAGGATGATGATGATGAGCCAGTCATCACGAACATCACTCCCGGTCCCGAGGAGATGGAGACCAACATTATTACCCTATCCAAAATCGCTGCGAGGGATGTAGCACGTATACCTCCACAGGTAACACCAACACGACCTACAGCTTCCATATTTGCATTAGCAAAGGCCCGGCAGCGACCTACATCCAGCACAACCACCACCTCAGTAGAAGTAGGTAGTGGTACAGCACAGAGTCAAATTCAACACACACCCTCCAGTTCATCCGGCATTGGAAGTGGCACCTCCACCAGGAGGCAAAAGTTAAGCTCCCCAGTTTGGGACTTCTTTACGGTTAGCGAAAAGGAGGAGAACATTGCTATATGCTCCATTTGCAATACCTCTGTTAGTCGTGGTAAGCTTGGTACAAACTATGGTACCGGAGGCCAAATAACCCATCTGAAAAAACACCACTTGATCAGCTGGGAGGACCACCTTAGCGGCATAAAAACTGCAACCATTGGTGTTGGTGGGGATAAAGGAGTAGAAGATCCGATCACGGTGGAAGAGGAAGGACAGGGAGACATTCTCTCTGGTAGTGGTACACAAAGTCTCCCTGTCCCCAGCAGTGCAGTGTTAACGTCGCCCACATCTTCAGCAACATCTCAGTGGCACAAGAGTAAGAGTCAGCCTGAGACACCAAGGAGTACACGCAATGAAAAAAAGTGCGTTGTTGAGCCTAAGAGAAAGGAAAACCATGCAGCCTACCATTATCAGCATGTTTGGGGGAGGGGCAGTACGAACGCAACCACCCAATAGCACGTTTGTACAATGCGAAGCTGGCTAAAATGTTAGCATTGGACCTTCTCCCTTTTTCTTTTGTTGAAGGGGTGGGTTTTCTGGAATTTGTGACAACCATCTGCCCAAAATGGCATGTTCCCAGCCGCTACTATTTTGCCAGAGTTGCTGTTCCAGCACTACATCACGACTTGCTGGAATTGCTTGGAAAAGCCTTGAAGCAGAGTGCTGTTCACAGTATCCACCTGACAACAGACATGTGGACCAGTTGTCAAGCCACAGATTACATGTGCATCACTGCACACTGGATCTCTTTGCGGGGGTTAGAGAACAGATATCTGCTGGTGTTGACGCTGCTGAGATTTTTCATGGCACTCGCAAACATGCAACTGTAGCCATGTTTGCCATGGAGAAATCTCATACTGCTGCAAACATTTTGGAAGAGTTTAACACCAAGGTCTTTGAGTGGCTGCGCCCAAGAGGGCTTAAGATTGGTTTTGTTGCCACGGACAATGGCAGTAATGTAGTTAAGGCCATGGGCGATGGTGGCTATTTCAGGGTCCCGTGTTTGGCACACTGCATTAACATTGTTGTTCAAGACTTTTTGAAAAATGAATCCAAAGTCAGCAACTTACTGGCCACCTGCAGAAGAATATGCACACATTTCAGCCATTCTTTTAAAGCCCGGAAGCAGCTGAGGGTCATTCAACGTGAGCATAAAATGCCAGTCAAAGCACTCATCCAGGAGGTGCCAACACGTTGGAACTCAACTTATTACATGCTTGATCGTCTGTTTGACCTGTACATACCACTCAATGCTTATGTCATGCAAAGATTAGGGGAACCTACTGTGAGAGGCATGACCGTTGAGATGGGTCAATGGGACCTCATTAAATGCCTGACTGAGATGCTACTTCCTTTTGAGATCTTCACACGTGAAGTCAGCAGGGAGGACTGTACTATGGGCCAAGCTATCCCATTGTTGCACATGCTAGAGCAACAGCTGAAGGAGGTGTCTGAAACGTACGCAGGTGTGGATGACAAACAAGACGCATATCATTTGGCGGAGTCCTTAGCCGCTCGCTTATCTGAAAATACAAGGATTAAAAATAACATTGTGTCACAACAACATTACATTAGTGCCACAATTTTGGATCCACGGTACAAAGTATTTCTGAACAGTAAGGCAGTAATTCCTTTTTCGGAAGTGGATGTTGCCAACTACAAAACTTTGATAGCTGAGGAAGCCACTAACTTCGAAAACGAACGGCTGGTAATTACAGGCCCCCCACCCCAGGCCATAACAAGTACTACAGGGCATCCAGAGTCAAGTTCTACTTCGGAGCCTGAGGGCAGTGCGTTTGCCTCCCAGCAGTCACCGACACCAACACTACCAATAACATCAACAACAGCAAGAACAGGATCATCCACAGTACAATCGGCAACTGATTGGTTTCTACGGCAGGGGTATGGTAAGTCCAGTGCTGATGCAAAGGCAAAACAGGCCGAGCACATCGGAGCACCCCTGAACATTGAGCGGACGGTCCAGGCCTATCTGGATGACCCAACAGAGGTCTTCATGGATCGAAACCCATTGGTGTATTGGTATGGGAAAAGAAGCCAATGGACAGTGCTCAGCAGGCTGGAGATAAAGTATCTGGCTTCCCCTGTCGCAAGTGTCTCTTCTGAGCGTGTTTTCAGTGCTGCTGGTGCCATTGTAACTTTGAAAAGGACCAGTCTCTCGCCCAAAAGCGTGGAGAGGTTAACCATGATCAAAATGAATCAGCACTTTATACCATCGGATTACAAAATACGTGAATCACAGCAGGAAGAGGAGAGCGACTTGGATGACGTAAGTAGTGGGTTACAGGACCTACTTCTGTCCGAACCACCAGAGTTTGAGGACGAGCTCCTCTTCCCTGACAACTAGGCTTTCAAATTGTTACTTTCTTCCTTCCTTTATTTGTCTGTGTATCTGTCTTTCTGGTTCAAATCAAATCACAACAAATCCATCACCACCGTCTTCTCTTTTTATTTCCCTATTGGAGTTGCACGTCTGTGCATTTAACTGTCCACTCTTCAGAGTCCTGCTTCATCTTCCTGACTCGCCCTAATTACATTTCCATCAAGGCAGACATTGGAGTACAAGAAATGTTGCCTTTAACAGTCCCTCCATAAGAAGTGAAACGTGACTATAGCTATCCTCCGTTTTGTTTCCGAGCCGAAACTCATCAGTGTCCGAAGGCTACCGCCTCTGCAGGCATCCACAACTCTTCACTGTCAGAATTTGGGCAGGCATCCAAAAGTAAACTCATCACTGTCCGAAGGCTACAGCCTCGGCAGGCATCCAAAGCTCATCACTGTCAGGACAGAAGGTACTTGGCAGAGAAAGACAAGACTCTTCGAAGAAACTTGTTGACATTTGTGCAAACTCAATTGACCAGCAATGACTGCTACCCAGGCCGCGGCCCATCAGAGCGCTGACCATGTGAAGCAACTTAAACTGTGACAAAGTGCCACAGATGAATAAGCCGAAAACCGAAACAGCGACTAACACTCAAAATGAATGTGGAGTAATAATGAGGCCACTGCCTCGTTAAAAAAAAAACACACACCTGTCAGAACTAGGCATCTGATGATCTGACAGCCAAAGAGAAGAGCAAGACAGGTAATGATGGCATGCATTGGATGCTTGCTGACTCTGAGCGATTGCTGTTGTTTGTTGTGTTGATGTTGTGCATGAAGTCGAACTCTACTCTACTAGTTAATCTACAAAGTGAAAGTGACTCAAGTGACAGTCAATGTTTCCCTTCTTGTTGTTTAATAACCAAATTGTACTCCTACTACTGCCGGTGCAGGCCAATATCTGTTGCAATTTTTTAATATGGAATATGGACTTAATCGGAGTCACTACAGACTGAGTTGGAGTTGGACAACACGTACCACACCATGATGATGACCATACTATCTTTGCACGCAGTCAGTCAGTTGGATCGGAGATGATTGAAGGAATAACTGCGTTTCATGAAGTGGCATAAAAGGTAAACATAAACACAACAATTCAACAAGAAAGTAAACACAGCAGACCTACATGTCCATGTAGTGGTGGAGTCGAGTGTAGTCATATGACTGACAGCGGCGCATTGATTTAGTCACTTAATTTTGAAAATGCTAGGTTGCTGTATATGCCTTTTGTCTGGCTCTGTCAAAATTTAAGGTAAATGGAGGTTGGGTCATGGGCTGGTGCTGTGGTGGGCCTGTTCTGTCCTGTTGTTGTTGTAGCTTAATGCTGTAAACAGAATATTCACAATATATCCAAGCCGCCTCAGTCTGAAAGTGTTCTCTCTTCTCTTCCTGGACTCCACCGTAATTGATGCTTTTTTTTATTCATTGATTTTTCAATACCCCTTTTGTTTTTCCATCTACACTTACAGGCCGGCCTTTACCCTGTGCTATACTGGGAGACACAACTCACACTTACCTTACCAATCCGCATCAGGCAGGCAGTGGAACCCAAGATTGATGTACGGAGCGTCCATGGAAGATAGGACCAAGAGGAATGACGAGATTCAACTCCACAATTTGACCAGGATAATACAGTAACTTTAGTATCATTCATCATTCGTCTTTTAATTAATTTGATTCCTTTTTTCTCTTCAATCATTACGACTGTGTGTTGTGTTGTTGTTTGTTTGCTAATTGATCCCTACAACTATTTTTTAATTTTCTTTGCTATCTTTAAAAGTAAGCCCGGTACAACATGGAATTTGGGTCTCTGAGGGCATATTACAGGCAAGGCAAATTGCATAGAATATACTGCTGCCCTGTACTGTCTAATTGTCTAGTAGTAGTTAGTAAGTACTACTCATTA
Source organism: Calotriton arnoldi (assembly GCA_963921515.1). Classification (NCBI taxonomy): domain Eukaryota; kingdom Metazoa; phylum Chordata; class Amphibia; order Caudata; family Salamandridae; genus Calotriton; species Calotriton arnoldi. Next base: position 679,796 of record CAWUFW010009128.1, read on the forward strand.
ACCATCAAGTTATCTTCATCATCATGCATGCATTTCCTTTTTCTCCCTTTATAGATTTATTGGATAAGATCATGGTCGTCTGCCAAGATTGCGCTTTGCTTTTGTTGTGTCCATGCGTACTGTTTTTCTTTGTCAAACCTTTCCCCAAACCCCCTTCCCATCCATTCATCAAACCCTAACCCTCTTCCCCCGGGCTGTGATTTATATTGAGGTGTGATGTGACTACATTAAATGTACACCAATTGATCACACGCTTGCTGGGGCAGATGTGGTGAAAGCAACACTAATTCAATTTCAAGGCAGGGCGAGGATCTTCTTCTGCTTGCCCACCCATGCTCAGTCTATGTGCAAGCCAATTTTTTTTCCAAAGGGACCGTCACCTAATACATCATAATTAATTGCTGGCATTGATTGGATTCATCATCAACATCCTACCACACAGCAGTAAAGGTTACGAATTACGATTGTGTTAAGTTAAGTGACTCACTCGACACAACTACAGTTTGTAACTTCTTGTACTAGGCTGTCCCCGCCACCATTATGTTTTATTTTACTTTAGCAGTTGCAATATTGTTTGTTTGGCAGTCTTCTTCTGTACTGTACTTTACTTCGTTCTACTACTCCTCCCACAGTCGCTCTCAGGCAAGTGACTGTCTCTTTTTATTTTTTTTGCAAATGTTACTGCCAGTGTCTACTACTACCACCACAACCACGGCATCTTCTCCATTCTCTTGGGAAACCATGCAGCCATCGCTGTGCCAAACTTAATCATCATTAATCACAGGTAAGATAAGTTTGGTGGGAGGTATAATGGACTAGGAGGAGAGACTGACAGTACTAGCAGGACAAATAACTCAGTGAGGGGTACCGCATCTATCTGTTTGTGTTACATCATCGGCAGATTATTTAAATCAAACACTGGCTGCAGGCCTGCAGCAGCAAGGAAACCATGTGACGTAAATTCGTAAAACAGTAACCCCCCACAAAACATTAACTTTGTATGTTTAAGTATAAATATAATTTATTACCCTAACAAAAATAAACTATCCCACACCTGACCCACCCCTCTCCCTAACCCCAACCAATGTCCAAAACGAAAAAAGTCCAAACAATGTCCAGAAACCCCAACGCCCAATTCCCACCCACCAACAAAAGGAATAAAAAAGGGGCAATCCAACAGGGTCCTATAGTTCTTATATTCGGCGGGCTTTCAGGTGTTTGTCCACCAGGATCTTGACACGCTCCTCTAGTTGCTCCTCTAGGCGTGAAATCCGGAGGAGCATCTGGTGGCGAAATGCCCTGCAGTGGCATCCAGGGTGGGGGACAGCAGTGCTGGCTGATAAAGAATTGCGGCAGTGGGCGGCTGCCAGACCGCGGCGCCGTACCACTGGAGGTGGGGCCTGGCTGGGGCCCGGGGCATCGGAGGAGGCTGCAGCTGCTGCCGCCTCCTCCTCCTCCTCCGCCTGAGCCACCAGCCGCCGGTACTCTTCACAGATGGCCTCCAGTTTCCGGCGCCGGGCCCTGGCTGCCAACTCCTTCCGGGATGGTTTTTCTTGGGAAGGAGTATCTATATCAAGAAAGAAAAAGAATATTGTTGTAACCAATACTCTTAGCAAAACAGTAACACAAAATTAATTCAACACATAGTGGCACAGTAGCACTAGCAAGAAGCACAGTACATAACATTTGTGGTAATAATCTATCTATCCTCCCACTTCCTCGGCCTCTAACATTTGTGGGAGTTTCAGGCATTATACTAGCACTATGGACTCCAGTACACAGTACACCCGTCTTCTTCTTATCTCTAGTTTAGCGAAAATACATAACCTGGTTGTAGCCGGCATGCCAGCTCAGTCAGCTATGCTTGCACCCAAGACAAAATTACGAGTCATGACGCAGACTCACGTTAGTTTTATTTACTACTGTCTGCAGGTGGGGAAGCTCGTATTTTTCTATTACGGGTGGCACTGGCCATACTCTCTCTGTTACATGAAGGGCAATTGCTCAATTTCACTTTCACAGTGCCCTGGCTACTACAAAAAGGCAGATTATATATCTGATCCAATGATCATTGCTTATATATGGGACGACGACATAAGGTCAGTAGCGGTCGGTGGTGGGAGTGCTGCCGGGCGGTGACGTGGGGAGGGGCAGGGTGGGGGGTAGTAAACTATGGATTACGGCCAATTACAGGTAAGTAAACATATAAATAAATAAAACTAATTTCGTTGCGCGCACTGCATCGCATTTGGCGGTGCAGTGCGCACAATGAAATTCGCTTTATTTATTTTTATGTTTACAGTAAAGTTACCTGTATTTGGCCACGTAATCCATTGTTTACTACCCCCCACCCTGCCCCTCCCCACATCAGCGCCCGGCAGCACTCCCACCACCGACCGCTACTGCATAAGGTACTTTGTTTTGATTGACTGTGTAACCAACAGATAGGCCACCCTTTGCAGGCTGGCTGACACATTCGAAAATAAATTAACATAGGTAGGGAGTGGTCCTCGGAGTCGAAGGAAGGCGCTTGATAACTAACTATACACAATATATATGATGTGCTTGCAAACTATTGTGAGTCAACTGTATTCTGAAAATACAACTTGTATTCCCCTCGGGTTTGCTACTCTGGCGCGGTTTCTTTTACATTCCCTTCAAACTAAGACTCTGCATCCCTTGACAGTCTCCACCTATGCTGTCTATGATGAATACATACAGGCATCCATCCATTCTAAGTAAATGTCTATCATTCTTCTTAATCTCTCCACAAACCTTACTTTGTTTCACCAACAACCACCCATGCGTCCACTCCTTCCTTGCTTGCCTTGGCTTTGAGTTTCACCCAAACACCGCTGATGATTCTTGCTATCCACAGTATCCACCCATACTGTGTCGCCCACCCAGGCAGGCATCCATTCTTCTTTCACCTTCCACCCATCCTTCAACAACACATGCATCTGATTCCTATCAGCCACCTATCCATGCTTCCAACGTATCCTTCTCTGCCAGTCATATTAAATCTCGCCCGTCCTTCCTCCTTCCACCCTTCTTTCCCTTTTTGTTCAACACATCCATCAAGGTCATCTGATCTGACTTTTAGTCTTCTCCATAAAACTTTCACAGCTGAGTTGGAGTCAGATAGAAGAGGCCATTGGTTACTCAACTCACGCTGCTAATGCTATTGCTAATGCATTGCTAATGCTAAGTAAAGGGTGTCTTCTTCAACCGTTGTATAATGTTCACTACAACTTCATACCTAATAAGTCTCAACAACAGTACAGTGAGTGAAGTGAACACCCTTCCAGCTAGTGCAATGTCAATAAGTAATGAATATAACTTACCACCGCCCGCCACTGCTGCTGGCTCACCCCCTGTAGCTCCTGCAGGTGCCGCATCTCCTGCCCCCTCCGGAATGGTCGCATCGCTGCTGGCCCCGCCGGCACTGGTGGTCGCTAGTACGCCTAGAAAAAAACATGACACATTTTTAGATGCCTGTACACCTCCCCCTATTTATTCGTTTTCACTAGCAAGATTGAAAAAAAGTTAATACATACATATACAACGTACATCACTAGTCCAAATCGGGTACTAGAGTAGAGTCAGTAGACACTAGTAGTGTTATGGTCCCTAGGGTCATTATTATAGTATACTCTACTCTTTGCAAAGTTAGCCTGAGCCATGCAACCATTTTTCGCTTCATGTCTTTTGCGCATGTTACCTCGCAGCTTGTTGTGCAGTAACAGTAAGACGCCTTTTTGAGCCCACATGAGCTCAATCAGCTACTGTCTGAGCGTTGCGTACAAGAGGTTGAAAAACAAGCCACTTTGTTATGGAGTTCGGTTAGTCCGTATTGCTTAGCCATAAGTAACATGTTACACTTTTTGGCATGACTGAGAAATGCTTGCATTATACTATCTAACGCGCACCATTTTTCTCATAACAGGCAGAAGATTCCCTTCTACGAACCAGAGATTTGCAGAGCTTATGAATGATGCATGTAACCAGTACTTCTACGTTCTACGGTGAGGGGTCTCCCAGAATTCGCACAGATCTTTTGTCTTCTATCATGCACTTGTAACAATGTTTATTGTTTTAATCTTATGCATTTTGCTGTTGGAGCTGGCTGTAGTACACTGAATTTTATAGAACAACATACAGAGCTTGTTAGTTGAAAATAAACCTTTTGAACTTACACATAGACTCTGTGGTATTTGGTGTGGTGGTGGTGGTGGACTTACACGAGTGAGTGAGCGAAAGGGTGTTATCTGTTCTGGGTTGTGTAATAATTGGGTTTCTTCGGGTGGGGGTTCGGGGACCTAATGAGACACTATAGCTAATCGTTCAGGGGATTGTGGGTTCACTTCTGACTGAGGTGTGAGGAAGGTCCAACCTCCCATCACCAACATCCTATTTTCTTGTGCATAGTTCTGTATGTGGCTGTGCAGAATCTCCACATCAGTAGTAGTATGTACTATATCCTATCAAAAATAGTCAAATATCTGGTTGGGCATTTTGTTTGTGGTAATTGTCAAAGCCTCAAGATTAAGAAGACTAGAAGAGGACAACCCAAAGGACTGGACTCAGTGGCTAGAGCTATTGGTCAATGTGAGTTTTATTCAAAACCGTAAAATAAAGAGTGGCAAACTGGGCAAGCTTAGCTACAGACAGACTAATAGTAGTAGTACAGAGAGTCATAGCAGAGGCAGTTAGAACTTAGAGGCAGGGATAACCAGAATTTAGAAACAGATAGTCAAGTCAAGATCAAAGAAGCTTTTGTAAAAAATAGAATTAGGAAGTGGAACCAGAATTAATAGTTCGGAAAAAATAAGGTGCAGTAAAAGTTAGGGAAATATAATTGTTAATATTAACCACTGGAGGACTTACTGGGGCCAGCAGCAGGGCCCTCGGTAGAGGAGCGGTCCTCTGGTGGTTGTCCCGCCGACTCGGACCCCGTCTTCTTGCCCCTGGGTGCTGCAGATCAGTGATCATGTAAGATATAATAAAGAAAGAGACAAACATTAATGATTGCTGTGAAACAAATAAATTATCTAAAAAAACGCTCAAAAAACGTTTTAGGAAACAATAATTGCAATAAAATTGACCTATCTAATCCGATCGACTACTGGCTTGCGGGATTCACGGACCGTCTACTTATTTATGAACACTAATCCAGTGTTCCATTCTGATTGATTCGAATCCAGAACACTAACTAAGCCTAAGTACCACCTGACCTAGCCCACCTATTCCAGACGAGCCAATTGTTCACTAAGTCTGCATTTCCATTTTTTTTAGCCCTCAAAAATGCATAGATGAGATGGAGGACACATGCATAAATTTGTGCATACACCAAATTGTTGGTTGGTTGCGTCTGATGTTCTGCTACTGACTGACACTGCTAAGCCTACCACTCACTAAACAAACTTCAAAAGGTTCTACTAAGGACTGGGGTATGCAACACTCAGTGACAGAGGATGCGTCACGCAGACCGCTAAAAAATTATCAACTAATACTAACTAAACCTAGTATCAATCCATCCACCACTATTTGACAGGAGGACAAAGGAAGGACTAGAGTCTCTCTAGCAATAGCATTACCTAACTTAAGTTCTCTAAAGTAAATTCTTACATAATAATAAGGACAAGCGAGCGCAAAGTTGCAAACAAGTAAGAGTAGCGCCGAGCACCTGTGTCCTACAATCACAGAAGATTTTGAAACGTAATTTACCTGCAATGTAAGCAGCAGTATTCTTGTTATTCGTAAAAAAATTATACACAATACTTATACTACTATATATATTAGCTACTCACCAAGCCCCACGACCTCGACACCTAGCAGGTCCAACAGGTCCTGCTCCCGGTCCAGGATGTCTGACCACCGGTGGGCCAGCTGGTTATGGTGCGCCGGACCCCTGAGCAGCAAAACACTGCCCGGCGCACCTTCGCCCACCGGCGGTGACGCTCCTGGGTAGGGTACCCGGAGCCTGGCCTGCCGCCTGCTGCCAAGGGCAAGGGGAGGTGGTGCTGCACAAAAAAAACAAGGGCGGCCACCTCGCCTCGCTAAAAAGCTGCCGGGCTTGCACCCCTGCAGGGCCCAGTCTGCCGCAAGGCATGCGGCTCTTGGGCGCACGCGCCTTGCCCTTGGAGCCGTTATTGGTGCTGCTACCCTTCGCCATGGTTCTGGGGTGTGTGGGAGGAGGCGGAAAAGAAAAGTTAGAAGGAAAAATAAAGTTAGGGGAAGAAGTAGGAGCTTAAAGAAGAAAGTAATATAAAACAGTAGAAAAGTAAAAAAAACACAGTAAAAAGTAGAAATAAATGCAAAATATAGACTTAGGCACAGAGAGAGATAGATAATAAATAAAAAAAAAAATGAAAAACAGTGTAAAAAACTAAGGATTGCAAACATTGAGGGAGGATAGAAAAGCAGGCCCAGAACCATAGCATAGAGTGAAAAACAAGATGGCCGCGCCCATCGCGACCGCGTGGGTAAGTTCGCGTGATATTTCTCCCCGAGCACGAAAAAAGCATCGCGAACACGTACGACGCGTTCCCGAACATGAAATGCGCATCGCGAGCACGCTATACGTGACCCGGAACAGGAAATAAGGCATCGCGAATGGGCGGGACAAGTGAAAAACAAGATGGCCGCGCCCATAGGTGACCGCATGGGTAAGTTCGCGAGATACTATCCCCCGAGCACGCAAACAGCGTCCCGAACACGCACAACGCGTTCCCAAAGAAGAAAAACGCATCGCAAACGGGCGCGACAAGCAACTACGCACGCTCGCGTAGCTACGCGTAGCGCTGTAACGTCTTCGCGTAGCTTTGCGTAGCTTCGCGTAGCGCGACTACGCCCAGGGTTACCCAAGAGCGCCCCCCTCTTTTGCCGGTGAATGCCCTCTCTATTCAGTATTTCCCAGCCATCAGTACCCAGGCCTTTTATTACCTACTGGCTAAAGTAAAATCGGGTTCTCCCCTGGATTGCTGTCCTCCCCATATTCTGAGAAAGGTCTTCACGGCTCTTCCTGGCCCAGCCCTTGCTTTGTTGAATGAGTCCCTGTCTCAAGGCTGTGTCCCTAATGCCTTTAAAGAGGCGACCGTGGTCCCTCTTTTGAAAAAACCTGGGCTAGATCCTCAGTCATTACCAAATTATCGACCTATTTCCTTGCTTCCATATCTGGCTATGGTCTTGGAGGCTCATGTGGCAAAGTGCCTATCTAATTTTTTGGAACAGTCGGATTTTCTTGATTCGTACCAAGCAGGGTTTCGTCCCGCTCACTCCACAGAGACAGTGATACTGGCAGTTCTTGATTCTCTGCGTGAGAAAGCTGATAAAGGAGTCCCTCAGGCCCTGGTGCTATTAGATCTGTCAGCCGCCTTTGACACGGTCGACCATGTCATCTTGACTGACCGTGTCAGGGAGGCTGGCATCCAGGGCTCAGCTCTTAGCTGGATAAGCTCTTTTCTTGAGGATCGTTCTCAGGCAGTTCGTATCAATCAGTTCATGGCGCCTAAGCTAAAGACCACATGTGGGGTCCCGCAGGGATCCTCACTTTCACCCCATTTATTCAATCTTTATTTGCTCCCCTTGATTCGATCACTGAAGGAAAGGAAAGTCATCACTTTTAATTACGCTGATGACCTACAATTGTTGTTTACCATTGATAATACTTCACAATCAGCTCTGGAATTTCAGTCGATCATGTTGCATATCCGCCAATGGATGGATTGCAACCATTTAAAACTTAACCCATGTAAGACCGAACTGGTCTTGACTGGTGGCAGCCAGAATTTTTGGGGCCCACATTTTTGGCCGATGGAACTCGATCCTTCCCCTACTCCATCCCCTGCTGTTAAGAGCCTTGGGGTCACTATAAACAATGATTTATCATTAAAAACGCAAGTGGGAGCAGTGATCTCTGCCTGCTTCCTCCAGCTGAGGAAGATCAGGAAAATAAGCAGACTTTTGACTCACGCAGCCTTAATACAGGTAGTGATAGCCTTGGTGCTATCACATTTAGATTATGCAAATTCAGTTTATCTTGGCATGCCTTTATACCTTACAAAGAGGTTGCAGTTGGTGCAGAACCAAGCTGCCAGATTGATTTATCGACAACCGAGGTGGCAACATGCCACCCCATTGCTGAAAAAGCTGCACTGGCTTCCGATAACTAAGCGATGTGCTTTTAAGGTAGGGTGTCTAGTGTTTAAATCCTTACATGGTCGGAGCCCAAAATTCATCAACTGCCTCATCTCAAAGTACATTCCTTCACGTGATCTATGTTCTGCTCATCTTCATCTGCTGTCAACCCCCGCTTTTAAGTTGAAGCGTCAAGGAGGCTGCAGGTTTGCCATCTTGGCCCCAAAGCTGTGGAACTCGTTCCCGCCGGAAATCAGAGCATGCACTGACCTGTTGAAATTTAGAAAATCCCTCAAAACCTGGTTATTCACTCAGGCCTATGAATAAGACACATTAGGTCTGGAATACCCGAGACTCACATTGGGTTACGCACGTCTGAGAATCAGCGCCATGAAACCAATTGGTGTACGAGCGCTATACAAATCTTTTATAACATAACATAACATCCATTCATCCAACCATATCCATCCTTTCACTCTATTATCCATTCTTCTTTTCACCCATCCATTCATCCTTTCAAGCATCCATGGAGTTTTCTGACCATCCATCCTTTCTTCCTTCATCCATAAACCCAATCTTCATTTTGCTCTTTTCAACCTCCCTTTCTTCCACCCTTTCTTCCTTACTCCTTTCCTTCCTTCCACTATTCCTTTCTACTTTCTTTCTTCACTTTCTCCTTACCAGTTTCTGTCTACCATCTTTCCTTTCTCTCTTGGACTGACTCTATTTGCTGCTAAGAACCTTTTTCGATATTTTCATAATTTCTTTCTTTGTCTCCTGGTTCACTTAGCATCCCTTACCTCCGACACCCTGGCACTACCCTGGTGTACCCCCTTAGAGCGTTTTATGAGGTTTTGTCTGCATACCTAGACAGAAAAGGCCAATAAAACGAACACCATTTTGCACAGACTCACCTTATCACGCTATTAGGGCCACTGGTGATCCAGAAAGTCAGAAAACGTGTCCCTTCATGAAGGAGGGCAAAGGTTCCTTACTACTGCGCCAATGGCAATGATTTATAGCAAAGCACAACTCATATCCATGTAGCCTCGTTCCGTCAGCGGCACTTATAACTGTCCACTATGTCACTCAGTTGTGTGAATCTGGTTAAAGGCTAGAAAAACTTGAAGGTGCAAATCGTGTATTTTAGCAACTTTACACACTGCCAACAAGGGCATAGACGGTCCGTGAAAAACAGGTGATGTATAAAAAATTTAATTAGTACGTTCATGAACATTTGTGAAAATAAATAATGAAATAATGACTTACCATCCACGTCTCCTGAATGCCCTGCTGCCGCACATTGTTCTCACCCAGGCATGGGGCAAAGGTCATCGTAAGAGGATGGAAAAAAAGAAAATAATTAGCAGTACCAACCACAGCAAGCACATATAAAATTACATTTAGACAAATCTGTTAGTGCAGTAAACAAAAACATATTACATCCCCCTCCGTGTTTGTCCATATCGTAATATTTCTTTTTTTTAAACAAAGCCTGGCATACTGCCACGATACTATATCGCATCAAGGGAGGGTTTGTAGGGCGTTATAGGGCTCATGCCTGCCATTATTTACATAAACACACACAAATTGGCGCGATACCCTCTGGGCTCCGCTGTCTGCCTGCTTGGCTATTTAGCGAGTCGTTATGAGGGACCTGGAGCGGTCCCTGTCACCTGCTACCTATAATATGCACAATCTCTAAGCAATTCCAAGAATTGGACGAGGATGGCTCACTCACGTAATGTGACATACTTCATCATTTGTCACCTCGTCCCACCCTAGTACGCAGGTACTATCAGGGCGGACTCAACCTCAGATTGGGGCTGACCTGAGGGAGTTCTTAGATATTTCTTTTTCTTCTCTGGACAATGCTAGGGTCCAGCTTGTTAGTTAAAAAGCCTTAGGATAAACGACTAAAGTGTCCTTTATTCTGATGAAATACTAGGTTTAATACAAAATGACTAACAGTTAAATACAGGTGGCATACCTTGGTGTAATGACCTATATGCGTCACTGTATATGAATAAATTTCATGCCATCACTGCCAGTCACTGCCACGATCCCCTACAGTAGCACTCATCCCATCGTCCTAAATAGCGTCACCACTCGACCTATGTATTTTAAAATATAACACAAAAATATTCCAAGTATGCTCCAATTCCAACTGAGGTGATTCCCTCACCAGCGCAAATATTCCTTGTAAATCTTAGTACGTTGAGAGGTGTCCAGCCAGACACCTTCTCCACCCTCTTAGTTACCCCTTGCCCTCCTCACTCGACTGCACACTCTTCACTCTCAACTGGAGAGTCAATGTCTGTGCTGGCATCAGCTCTCAGTGAGCCTCATCCGCACAGAAGTTTAAAAAAAGAATTATTTTATTTTGGTTTTAAATTAACCGTGTAGCGAATAATGTCATGCAAGTCAATGGCATGACCTAGAGCAAACAAGTACAACAAACTTAGATAAATGAGCTACAACAGTGATAGTCAGGATGCAAGCAATGCAAGCAAATTGATCAAGAGCAAAGTCAGCGTAAACAGTGTTTGTTGCAACATCCATAGTGATATTACCATATGAAGGTGAGTAGGGACTCTGTCAACCACCTCAGCAGAGTACAGCAGCAGACACAAGGTCACATACTGAGCACAACTTATGAGCACATGGGGTACACACCAGCTCACTTTCCAAGTAGGACAAACACACTCCACAGCCCACCAAGGGTCCACTCACACAGCAGCTACATCCTCATCTACCACTTCAGCTGCCTCCGACTCATGACTCCTAGCCAGAAAGGCATGATAGGGCACCCATATGTCTTTTGGATGGCTACAGACCAGGAGCAGCTCGCAGTAGTTTTCTGACTGCGTATTGCAGTACGCCATGTCTCTGTGCCACTCCCCCAGCATCGGAAGCGGTCCACGATCCCAATGCAGTGCTATTGTAGGAGGCTGGCTTGGTATATGTTGCACACTTATTCAAGTGTAGTACCCTGCATCAGTCCAGACGACCCATATGGTGTTTTTAGTGGTTTAGACAGCTTTAGAAAGCTCTCTAAGTGGTAGCTGTGGAGAGCAGCCTTCAGGCTTAATCTAGGAGGAGTGAAACGCAGCTTGTTTCACCAGTATCTAACCTTATAGTGCAGATTAAGTGAAAAAGAACCACACAGTGTAACTATAAAAATAGTTCTTTATTACAGACACTCACTAACCCAATGCAATATCTTCTACCTGGATATATAATTACAATACACACAATACTTTGATAATACGACAGGTAAATAGCACGAAAATACAGTGTGCTCCCGGGGGAGACCGAACCATATACAAAAATGCGACTTGCGACCGAAGTCGAGAGGGGACCCAGAAGACTTAGATGTGCTGGGGGACCAAGGAACCACCAGAGGTAAGGACCCAGGTACCCCACTTAGGCCATGTGCTAAGTGAATACACAACCGCATGCTCAAGGTAAGTCAAAGGGGAAATCGCGGTTGCAGTTCTTCAGAGGATTTGGAAGACACCCTGTGGAAAAGATGGGCGGTTTGAGAGTCACCCCACCCGTGGATACCCAGGAGACCAGGTAACCTGCCCCAGGCAAGCCGGGTGCATAGATACGGAGTGATGTCAGGAACTGCCGTAGACCCCAATGCAGGAATTCAACCAAGTTGCTGCTGACGAAGATGCTGGAAAAGTCCGGTGGCATCCAAGGGTGAATTAAAAAAGAAGAGTACATGTAAGCAGAGGGGACAGAGTCCATGTCACTCAGGAGTGACAAGGAGGCACGGGAGTCGAGTGCCTACCAATGTCAGCTGCTACAGGAGAGTTGACGGTGCCCTTGTCTGTGCAGCTACGTGGACCAGGTGATGCTGAGTATGACCAGGAACGGTGTACGAGCTGCCCCACGTCGGAGGTCGATATCCAGGGGGTCGGTGTCCGGAGGGAATACCCACAGGCCTTGGCAACAGCCACACATGGAAGAAGACGAAAAGGTACTGTGTTGGGGCCAACGAGGTCACAAAGACCCACTACGTTCAAGTGAGTCAGGATAGGCCCCAAGCAAGCAGGGGGGCCTACTGGATTTAAGCAAGACTCTCGACAGGGCTTGAAGATCTCTGGAGATGAGAGTTGCCCAGCCTTAGCAACGACCAGTCAACGAGGTGCACAGGGACTCGGTTCCCGCGGTGTCTACGAGGAATCCTGGCCTCAGACTCAGTCTGAAGACAGGGCGGGCCTCGATAAGTTGCAGAACCATCACCTGTGTTACTGAACCTGTTGGAGTCCGTAGGAGTCTGGGAACAGCAAATCGGTCAGCTACGTTGCGGTGCCTGCGGATGCAGGGGAGTCACTCCTTCACTCCAAGGGAGATTCCTTCGGTTGTCTTTGGATGTCCACAGGCCCTGGATGGAACCTGTATGGAGCAAGGACACTGAGGATGCAGCGGGCTTGGAGAATGAAGAGATCAGGAGCAGACGGAGTCTTCCTGGGTACAGTCTTGGTTCCTAAAGCGAAGTCTGATGCGGTCAGTATGACACGGTCAAAATGTCCAGACGGTTGAAGATGACGCAGAGTTAGATCTTAATCAAATCCCACAACAAATCTAGGGACCCACCCTCAGGTAAGCTCCTTAGTACCCTAAGGAAGGGTAGGGATTATTCAGGGGTCCCTCCCAAAGGAGGTGCTGGACTGTGGGGAGGATACTCCCATATCCTTTGTCCGGTTTCGCACCAGAGCGGGGGCCAACGGCTCCCCGATCTGGTTTGAGCTGGAGTATGCAAGGAGGGCACCAAATGTGCCCCTCAAGCAGTCTGAGTGGCACTGGCCAGCGCCGCCAACCTGTCCCAATACACTAAACCCTGTCTGGGAGGTGGTCACACCTCCCTGTGACAGGATGCCTATTGTTCTGCCTTCCTGTGCTCGAGCTTGGCTCAGCAGCAGGAGGGCAGAATCGTGTCTCAGGTCGGCAGCAGCCCGACTTGCTGTCAGGTTCTGGCAGACTGGTACTGGGAGCACTGAGGGCCTCCCGAAGGAGATTTACAGTGCATGGAATCATACCTCCCACAGCGTCTACGGTGTGGGGGTATGATTTGCATGGAATCATACCTCCCAAACCATCTACGGTGTGGGGGTATGATTCCAACATGTTTGATACCAAACATGGCAGGGTTCGTTACAGCCAGTTTAGAGATGGTCATCACGTAATGACACATGGCCCCTCTATGTATCGTAATGGCTGATACACTTACAACCTTGGAGAATGGACTCCGAACGTTGTAGGGGAGTCCAGCTCATGCATGGGCACCCTAACACTTAGAACCGAGCACCCTGCCTTTGGGACTGAAATGCCTACTAGAGGGGTGACTTAGAGGTTTTAAGTGCAGTGATGTTAGATATAAGGAACCTTATATCTTTCTTGGGAGATTCAAGCACCACCTCACACAGGCTGCTATGGCAGGCCTGTAGTCAGAGTTTGGAGGGTCCCCTGTGGGTGGCACAATACATGCTGCAGCCCATGGGGGACCCCTGGTGTACCTAGGCCCTAGGTACCTTAGTACCACGTACTAGGGACTTCCTAGGGTACATCAGCAGCCAATTAGGAATGTACCAAGGTACTCACCAAATCCAATTTAGGGAGGAAGCACAGTGACTGGGGTCCTGATTAGCAGGATCCCAGTAAGACTAGGCAGAAAAACAGTATGACACCAGCAAAAAGTGGGGGTAACCATGAAAGCAGATCCTACTTTCCTACAGCTATCTACACCTCGCGAGAAGCAGATTGACGGCCACCAGAAACCTGATGGATCTATCTTACCCCAGCAGCACCAATAAGGATGTCGACCCCACTATTCACCATTGATCTCCCCAACCTCCAACAGCACTGCCTGGCAAAACCTCTGCACCCCCAGACAAACCAGGCAACATGAGCAGATCTCACCTCCTTCTCACCACACCGAGGACAACAGGAACTGTCGCCATATCGGAACAGAAGGGCCCGCGTGTAATACGCCCTGTTAACATATTTGAAATGCAGTAACCTATGCATGTTATTTAGAGAAATGGAGTTTACAATCGAGCAGCAATAGGACCACTGCTTGTCATCAATGGTAATACCCAGATCCCTCTGCCAATAGAACCAAGCTTTTGTAATTTCCGGCCGCCGTGCCTCCTTAGCGAATGCATAGAGTTTCACCACAATGCTGCAAGGCGCAGCCACTTGAAGCCAGAGGGACAATGTGGTAACTCCGGAGGTTTCAAGCAAGTCCTCATCCAGTAGGTCACACATCAAATGACACACCCTGTAATAATGAAACTGAGCTAAGACAGTGGGTTTGTCACTCAGCTCATGGACCTGATCCGAGCCACACATAACCTCATCACTAAAAAAGTCACCCATTGTCTGCAAGCCCGATCCCCGCAGCGCAATCACCGCCCCTCATTCTTATCCCAAAGGAAACCACAGACTCCAATCCAAGGGCACGGGCAGCTCATAAAGCATGGATCCAGCCTGGCGCTCCAAAAAACGCTGCCAAGAATAAACCGTCATGCTCAAGGAATCAAAGACGTTATGGCGCCGCACTGGCTTTGCGAACAGCACCTTTGGAAGGATGAGCGGTGAAGCAGCATCACGTTTCAGCCACAGATGCAGTAGCTCCCACGGTCCATGTAGTCAATAGTGGGCAAATATGCACTGTGAAGCTCTGTATTAAGTTTCCAAATCCGGGGCGTTCAACATGGCATGGGCATAGGGTAGAGTCAGCGTATCCCAACGACCCGCGGCTGCTTCCCCGCCCAGGCCAGATGAACCATAAGGTCCCATAAGTTGGCAAACAGTAGAATTGTAATATTCCAGAACAGAAATAAGAAACGAGGCAACACCACAATTTTCATTATGCCTATGTGCCCAACGAGTGACAGGGACAACCTAATCCTATGGTCTATCGCGTCCAAGAATTTCTGCACTGTTCTACAATAGTTATCTGACACAACTACCGCCGGATCTGTGTGGACTTGTATTTCCAAATATCGCACCAAATCCGTCGTCCATTGCAAGTGGAAGTCTAGCTGCACCAGGGTCATAGCAGCAGTAAGAGAAAATATTAGGGTCTTATCCCACTTGATGCACAAACCGGAATGCCCCCCCAAACAACACCACCTCCCACAGGACCGGAGCCTGATTATGTTCGGGATTGCACACATAAGGGAGAGTATCATCCACGTATACTGAAACGATCAAATTGTAGTGCAAGAACCATAGCCCATAACGTGTATGATATTCACGGAGTGCACAAGTCAATGGCTCGACCACCAGGGAGTATAATAAAGGTGACAGGTCCGTGTCTAGTGTAGAGTTTCTATCCAGTGTGCACTGGGCACGCTGACTTGGATACGCGCATGCAAATGAGGAGACACCACACAGTTATCAAGGCTGGGTGCTGACTGACCACGAGCGGTCACGCCCCTTTCTTTTATTCATGGTCACTCCGCCCATCGGCGTGAGTGCGTGGGTGCGACATATCCAGCGTCTGCCGGGATAATATGCTGTACCGCTCACTTATTACATCCCATCCCAACTTAGTCTCTTTTTTCTTCCGCTGGGAGCCCGCCGTCTCCTTTCTTGGCATGCAAAGTCCTTCAGGCGGGAGCTTGGTCTGGGGTTCTCTCTCAGTCTGTACATGTGGTGACCACCCCAGACAACGGATTGGGATTCCGGTGGCCCAGATGCTGTTGTTGTTGTTTCACGGGCCCCTGGTGTCGTTGCTTCTGCCTCCTGGCATGTTTTGCTGGGTGCCGCAGGGGGCGTTTGCGGCACGGTGTTCACATGGGGTTCCTCTTGCTCTGTTCCGCTGTTCTCTCCTGCGTCTTGGACACTGTCGGCTTCTATACTGGAGGGAGGTTCGGGCACTTTTTTGAACCAGGAGATGTTTCGGGTCACCTTCTCTCCTTCCTTCTCTACGGTTATCATGGTCCCTTTGCCACCGACTACCGTCCAATGGCCTGGTTCGTACCTGGTTCAGAACTTTCCTCATAGTCTCCTCTCTTTCATTATCACGGTGTCCCCTCTTTGCACCTTCCGGGGCGCCGCTCTCCTGGTCCGGCTGGCGGAAAGATTTTGTATTTCCCTCCACTCGAGGACGTCTTCCTCCCTGTATGGGGGCGGGGTTCACCCTGGGCAGACAGGAAGAGTGTCACGGCGGACCCCATTGAACATCAGCGATCACGGTGTACGGCGGGTGGTGCTGTGGGGGGTTGCTTCTATCCTCTCGGAGGAACAGTTGCAGGTGCCGCTCGGGGTCTGTATTTTCTGCCACGGCAATCCGCGGGGCTTTGTTGAGGGTCCTCATGAACCTCTCAATCTCCCCGTTGGCTTTTGGCCATTGCGGGGTGATGCAGCGATGTCGTATGCCGTGATGCTGCATGAAATCAAGGAATTTGTTTCCTTGGAACGGAGGCCCATTTTTGCTCTTGATCTCCTCTGGGCACCCGAACATTGCAAAGGTCTTCTCGAGTACTGGGGCAACCCGGGAGAATGCGGTGGAGCTGACGACCTCTACCAGGGGATATTTGGAGTAGCTGTCGATTATGACTACGGTTGTCCGACCATCGGGAAAACTCCCAAAATCGATGCTCACCTTCTCCCACGGGGCCTTCCCATGCTCTTCTGTCTGGACGGGTTCTGGTCTTTCCGAGGCGCTGGTTAAATGGCAGACTGGGCATCTTCTCACAGCTTCTTCCACCTGGACCTCGAGCCCCGGAAACCACACCTTTTCGTGCATCCGGGCCTTCATCTTCTCAATTTCTTGGTGTCCACCGTGAGCCAGTTGGGTTGCCTGATGTTGTAGGGCCGCCAGTACAACGATTCGGGATCCTCTTAGCAGAATCCCCCCTTGGGTTACACTTAGCTCGTTCCTGATCCTCCACATCTTCATGAGGCACTCTTTCTCAGGCCCGGCCCAATCGTAGGCAGATTGCAAGAACTGGTGCCAGTGGCCTCCTTGGACGGCTGCGCGTACTTTGGTGATTACGGGATCCCCTTCCACGGCAGTGGCAACGTCCTCTAGCGTCAGGGCTTTTGGGCACGTAATGGTTGAAATCACGTTCAGGTGGGCTTCTAGCGCCTCGATGTCTGATTCTTCTCCTTGATCATCTTGTGGGGCTGGGTGTCTGGAGAGGAAGTCGGCGGGATTTTTGGTGCCTGGTCGGTAGGCCACTTCCATTTCGTATTGCTGGAGTCCAGTGGCCCATCGCTCAATCTTCGGGGGTGGGTGTGGTGCTGACCCTCTGAACAGCGACACCAATGGCTGGTGGTCTGTAATAACCCTAAATGGCTGACCGCAGACATATGTTATGTTATAAAATACTTATACAGCGCACGTACACCAAGAGGTTTCATGGCGCTAGCTCTAGAGTGTGTCGGGACCATTGGGTGAAGTTATTCATGAGCCTGCACAAACAGCCATGTCTTGAGCTTTTTCCTGAAACTTAGAAGATTATTACATGACCGAATCTCCAGTGGAAAAGAATTCCACAATTTAGGGGCCAAGGATGCAAACCTGCATCCTCCTTGACGTTTTAACTTGAAGGCAGGGGTGGTTAGTAGACATATAATGACATATAATGAAAGTGACGGCACGCCCAGTGGATGGCCAGGGCTTCCCTCTCGATTTGTGCATAGTGCTTCTCAGTGGGTGAGAGCTCCTTGCTGGTGTATGCCAGGGCCCCCCATCTTCCTGGCTCATGGTCCTGGGTTAGCACTGCCCCAAGGCCTACGGGGCTGGCGTCGAATAGTATTTCCGTCTGCTTGGTAGGGTCAAAATATACCAAAGTGCTGTGGTCGAGGAGGGTGTCTTGGTTCTCTGGAATACTGTCTCTTCCAGAGTTCTCCATTTCCACATTGCGTCTGCCCGGGTGAGGTTTCGGAGTGGCTCCGCGATGGTGGCCAGGTCGGGGATGAATCGGCCACAGTACGTGGCCATCCCGAGGAAGCTTCGTACTTCGGACACTGTCACAGGGGCTGGGGCATCCTTGATTGCTTGGGACTTCCGCGGATCCACCTGGATGCCTTCCTGATTGAACAGGTAGCCGAAGAACTCTATCTGCTTTTGGAAAAAGAGGCACTTCTCCCTGTGCAGGGTGACGCCATGGTCTTGAAGCCGCTTTAATGTAGCTCTCAGGTGGCGGTAGTGTTCATCCGCGGTTTCAGAGTGGATGAGGATATCATCACTCACATTCAACACCCCTGGTAGGCCGGTCAGGATCTCCCTCACTGTGTCCTGGAACACCTCGGATGCCGATGATATTCCGAAGTTGAGGCATTTATACCTTCTTAGCCCAAGGTGGGTACTGAACGTGGTGATGTAGCGGCTCTCTTTGGCTAGGACCAACCGATGATAGCCTGGATTCAGATCTAATTTTGAAAACCAATGGGACCCGTTGACGTCGGCCACGATGTCGTCCATCGTTGGTGTGATGTGGCGTTCGCGCCGGATGGCCTTATTGGGGAGGCGCATGTCTATGCACAGCCTGATTTTTCCTGGCTGTCGGAGCTGTTCGGCTATCACCATGGGGGACACCCACGGTGTGGGTCCAGAGACCTTTTTGATGACTCCTTGGTCTTCTAGCTTTTGTAGCACTTGTTCCATCAGCGGTCTGAGGTGGAAGGGAATTCTCCTGTGGCGTAGTGCCGTAGGTGTGATCGACGGGTCGATGTGCAACTTGACTGGGGCCTTCTTAATTTGTCCTAGGCCTTGGAACAGGTTTGCGAATTGGTCTAGTAACTCTTTGGTTTGGTTCGCCTGCACACTCCTCGCAAACAATACCAGTCCTAGATCTTCTGCAGCGTGGCTGCTCAGTAGGGTGTCGGCCTCTTGGTTAATGATGTGAATGCCGGTCGTGAACTCGTTGTCCTCTGATCGTATCGGCACTGTCATTTTGCCGCGGAGTGGCAGGGGTGAATTGCTTCCGTATGCAAATATTTTTGTTTTGGAGGGTTTAAGCTCTGGTTTGGGCCTCAGTCGGTTATATTGTTGGATCCCCATGACATTCACTGATGCGCCGGTGTCGATCACTGCGCTCACCTCCGACCCGGCGATCTTTACTGTGCACGTGGGCTGTGGCCTTCTCTGTTTCTTAAGTGCTTGCGTGAACGACACCAGGTACGTTTCTCCTTCGTTGTCCTCAGTGGATGAGTCATCTGCTTGGTAGGCGGCTCGCTCATTCTTTCTTCCCCCTTGGGAGGATGCAAGGGACACGCTCAACAGCTGCCTTAATATGAGCCCGCGTAGCACCTTGCTGCGTACTCCCTGGATGATCTGGGCTCGAATCTCTTCCGCAGCCCTTTCGTCAACGAGACACATGGTTGCTAGCTCCCTCAGCCTTGTGTGGAAGGCGTCGATAGATTCGCCTTCCCTTTGCCTGGCTTGTCGCAACTTGAATCTCTCGTAGTCTGGATTCAGTTGAGGGTCAAAATGCGCGTTGAGCGCTGCCACCGTTGCGTCGTAGTCGGCTGGGCCACCTGTGTTTGGGAGGTGTTTGAATAACAGGTGGACTTCCTCCCCTGCATAGTGGAGCAGGAGTGACCACTTGACTGCCCCATCTGTTTCCCTGGTGGCTATAAAGTAGTTTTCCAAACGTCCCAGCCACGTTTTCCTCCATGGGGACGCTGTTGTGGGGTCAGCCGCCTCGCTGAACGGGGGCAGCACGCCTGTGGGCGAATGTTGTGTGATGATGCGGTCTGGTGCCGGGTTCTCATAGGGGTTGCCTCCCATCTTTCCCTGGTTGTCGTGTCCTGGCGCTGTCGGGAGTGGTGAATGCCGGCTCTGTGCTGCACCTTGTGGGGAGCTGTGCTGTTGTGCCCCTTGTGCTTATTCCCCAGGGGCTTGCCACTGCTGCTCTGTGGGGTTATGTAGCTGAGCCTGTTGTTTTTCTTCTTTTTTTTTTTCCAGCACGTTTAAATTGCCACGTGTGCAAGGCCTGTTCACCCCGGGAGGTCCCTGTCCTTCTGTTCTGCAGGCCGCGTGGGCGGCGCCTTCTGTGGCTGCGTGGGCAGACCGGCGCGTAGATGCAGCTGTGCGTGAGCCTCAATATGGAAGCGCGGGGCTGCGCCTTACCGGCTTTCTCATGACGCATCTCCGTGGCGGCCACTGTGACCGCTTTCACCCCCGCCCTCTGCTGGTTCGGGGCGGTGTGCTCATGTCCCGATGATGCATTGCGAGCTGCTGCCAGGGCCACGTCGGGGCTGCGCGTGATGCAGGCTGGTGCACGATGGGGCACAGGAGCGTGAGTTCAGCTCCCTCGTCGCCTGTGTAGAATTTCTATCCAGTGTGCACTGGGCACTCAGCGCATGATAAAACAGTTGGCCATCGTAATTAGGCCCATCGACTCCCACCAGGAAGACCGCCAAGTCGTCCAGTGCTCCACCACATACCTGCCTCCTGAGTCCATGCACACCTCTTGCAACTTAATACCCGAGCCCCCATGGGCCAGATGAGTAACCCCGGGCATGTGAGGTAAAGCCAGCCACACAGCACAGTCCCTGAATATGGCACTGTAACAATACACCGCTCCCAGGTGCCACATATGATTCCTGTAATATAGCTAAATCTACTTTATGCCAGTGTAAGTATACAACAACCTTGCAGGTCTTCCTGCAATTATTCAGTCCCCTGACATTTCCAGTAAGGGATTTCAGCAGTGCAGGGCCCCGAGCCCCTAACGCTGCACTTTGCACATCATCCACCATCGTCATGCAACTTGACCTGCTCAATCAGCCCAGTGAACAAAACACGCTCCGCTTGCAACCAATGCAAGTGCAAATAAAACAGTTGTAATAAACAATAACCACCGTCCGCTCATTCTGCGGACTCCAACAACATACACAGCAATACATATCCCACCTAGAACCCACCCAAAAGCACTCCAAAAGAACCCAGAACAAGGAGTATACACATTGGGACAGATGTTACCCCGCCGGTCACCCCCCCTCTACATAAAAGCCGCAGCAGGCCATACAGCAAACATGGCATGTGCTTAAGACAACAGAAAACGCATGTCCAAAGATCCCAGCCACCACCACCGCCGATCCACACGCATTATTAGGCTGACTCAGAGTCCCACAGGGTACCAGCAGGGAACACAGTCCTGACATACCAGCAACAGGAGTCACAGTACCATTCCCCTGCTCGCTCACCACCCCTAGCAGTCTACTGTAAATCTGCGTGGGTATCACCAGCGACCTCTGGGGCATCATGAACGTGTTGATACACATGACTTAGCACCCTCCTACAGTACCAGAGCAAAGGTAAAAGGCCCCTAAACTTACAGACATAGTGTATCCACCCCAAATGTGAATCAACAACATACAGCCTGGTGGGTGCTAGTCCTGCTCCTCCATGTCCTGCGAGGCTTCAGCATCACCATCTTCCGATCTTGAGGAGTGACCTCATGCTCTTGCCGACCCTTGCCACTTAAGAAACTGCTGCAACTGTTGTGGATCACCAAAGATCATGGTTTTCCCGTCCACCGTTACCCACAGTGAGTAAAATGATTTTATTGTTTCAATTAATAAAAATTGTTACAAAAGACCATGCGTAATGTGTACTTCCAAGATCCTTCTTCGACCGTTAATACAAACAATATCGTTTCAATCATTTCATACATTTCAAAGCTGTATCGAAAGTAAAATAGGGGTACATGGATACTTGATATATGCTCACAGCTTTGGGCTTAGAGTCTTAAATTTAAGCCAAGGTTCGATCTTTACATAAAAGTTCTTTAAGTTTTCATGCAAATTTCACTAGTCTAGCCAGTTCCATGGGGATCTCTAAATTAAAAAGAAGCTTCACTGCGTCCGTGCAGGTACGGATGCCGTATTTTAGAAACAAGGGTTTTAATAAAGTGTGACGTGCAAGACTCAGTTCAGGGCAGATGCAAAGTAGGTGGGCCAGGGACTCCTCTAACTGATGGCAGAGTCTGCAGGAGGTCACCACCTCTAGTGATTAGACAGCTATGTGGGGCAGAGCATGCTGTACTCCATTTGAGGCTCCTGCAACTTACGCTTGGCCGGTATGAACTTCCTTTGAGCCTCCTGCACCTGTTGTGTGAAGTTCTGATACAGTAACAGTTTCACACCCTCATGGTGAAGAACCTTAAGCTCACATGCTTTTTTAAGTTCTGCGTCTCGATCTCTGTAATTTAAAAGTCGTGCAATGATTGGACAAGTTTTCACTCCAGGCACTGGATGTGGCGCGAGAGAGCAATGGGCACTCTACCATGAAGATGTTGGAGACAGTCTTGCGCCCCAAGAGATCAGTGAGAAATTGCACCACAAAGCATTCCATGTTGCCAATGTTAGTAGACTTTACCAGCCCTACTTTTCCAAGATTGTTTCGGTTCGAGCGTGCCTCAAGGTCCTCCGTCTTTGTCTGCAACACATATAGCACTTTATCCATCCTCTTCTGAGCCGCTGAAGCAGTAACCTGTTCATCCTCGGCCTCTGAGACACGTCGCTGAACCATATCTAGGCGTTCTGTATGCTTTTCCAGCCATTCCGATATATGGTCCATCCTGAAAGATAATGTGTCAATCTTGCCATCAATTTTTGTGAGACTGTGTGGCATGGCATCAAGGATTTGATGCAATTCAGTGTCCACCTCTGGATCGGCCCCGTCTTGACCAGTTCCTGACGCAGCCACCCCTCGTCGCGAACCTTGGGGGTCGTACGCAGATCAAAATGTAATTTGGGCTGCGTCTTGTCTGTTTAGCCAATGTTGTCAGGGAATCACATGAATGTCACATACAGTCCGCCCCCAAGACCGGTAGGTGCAACAAATGCAGTCCAGATAGTGGCTCTCACAAGGACCTCACAGCTCTTGCGCCAAAGGGCAGCATTCCAACAGTAGGGCACAACCACCAGCAATCATGAGTGAGTATATAGCAATGGCAGGGTCCAGCAGGGCACCCTGCTCGGGCACACTATCTTGTTATATGTCACAAAGCACACCACGACCTCTGGGGTCACTCTCGTAGTCCCCAAGGTTGCTTGCACAAGAGTCAATGGGCAGGCAGAGACACTTCTCGCAGCGTCCCCAACCATGTGAAATATCGCTGCCACTGCCAACAGGGCCCACACCACAGCAAACCAGGTCTGGCAGAGTATAGTTCCCACTCACAGTTTCAGAGCAGCCATGCAGCAGGCCACTGATGAACCCTCTCTGCTTGGGCAGCAGGCAGGTATTACAATAGGCACAATTTCAACAAAGAAGTATCCCCTACTATGCAAGGTCTAATTATAATAACTACCATTAATCAACCCTTGTGGACACTCATTCACTCACTATTCTCAACACACTGAACTCATATATATGCAAAAATAGTCAAAAGTTTATTATATTGATTCCCAATACATGTACAAAAAATACTTAAAAACAATTAAAAAGGATAAATGCTATACCATCAATGCACATATTCTCATCTTGCCACTTTCTTTTACATTACAATGCTGAATCAGTATGACTTGAAAGACATAAACCAGGTATGCTGCGTTATAATAAGGACGTTGGTCTCCACAGAGTGCAGGTAAGCATGAAGAAAAGAACACAATTGCATCCAATTATTTACAAATACTGTCAAAATTAGCATAAAAAGATGTGCAGTAAAAAAGATGTCAACGCGGCATTTCGGTGGACGAAAATCAATATACCACCTTCTTCAGGACTCTTACTTATTGACAACATTTATCTAAAAAATACACATAAAACATAGGTATATATCACATGTATCTCAATGACATATTTACATATACAGAGTTCAGTCAATTACTTCACCACTCTCACAGATGTACACTCACACTCTGTCCATACCACTATGTTTAATTAATAAGCAATCCTCATTTAATTCCATCATGAAACTATTTCATTAAACACTATTATTTAAAAAAAAAAAAATGTAAACGTTTTTTAAAAAAAAAACTAGTTTTTTTAACTACAACTCTTTTATTAGAAGAACTTATTTTCCACAAGGACAGAACTACAAAAATTCCAATTCTTTACAAAAACGAGCATAGATTACCATTTCGTATAATTGTTCAGGTTCAGCATTATACACTTTTCATGCCCCTTAATAGTTGTTAAATCTATAAAGGAAACCCACATCTTAGTATTCTGTATTTTTATATATAATATGTAAACTTCCATAATTTCTTGCATGTATGGTTTTTGTCTTACACTTTGATTGGTTTTTCTGATATAAACCTCAGATGTATATATAAAAGACGACAAGTCCCTCTGAAATCAAGGGAGCCTGTAAGGTTTAAAATAAGACAATTCAGAAATTGGACCTCCCCTTACTAATCAGGATTTTCCTCTTTTGTACTCAATATGGTGCTCACCTCAGATAAAAAGTTCCTTTCCCACTTATTTCATCGCGGTATACACGTTAAAATTTATTCATAAGGGGCGCATTTACGTTGCACAACCGCCAGATTTTCTCACTTATCTTGGTCAGTTTACACCCTTCAGGTATCTAAAAAGATGAAAAGGTCTTATTTAATCTCAAATTTAAATAGGACTCCATCTATGTAACACTATTAACATACATACTATGTAAAGTATCCATTTCTGCGTGGTAAAAAGAGGCGTATTTACCTATTAATCCTGCTTTTACCACGGTGTCGGTCATTTCTAATGAGTAGACCAAAACCAATAATTCGACCCACTACGATAGACATTCACATCCCAATATTTTCTAATGAGTCTACATTCATAACCACAGTTACTTCTATTTATGCTAAATACGCCCGTCTTCATTTCTAGGCTTTCCACGGCATTCGCAGGATATAATGTTTTCCCCATGTTAAATGTTACATTTTAGAGCGGGGTTAAGCTCAACCCCTTCGCTGCTAGGACTTCCCCCCCCCCCGTGCTAAGCCTTTTTTTTACTATGGTTTGGTAGTTTCCCAAGATGGCCGCCGGGCCCGGGGCCAAAAACTCAGGTGACCCCCCTTGCAAAACCAGGTTGTTTTGTGATAGGTAATTTTGATGTCTCCTCAATACGTTTTGGGCCCTTGCCTGTCGCGGGTACTTGACCTACCCATGCGAGTGAGGTACCATTTTTATCGGGAGACCTGGGGAAACACTGGGTGGTAGGAAATTTGTGGATCCACATAGATTCCAGAACTTTCCCACCCAGAAATGTGAGAAAAAAGTGATTTTTTCAGCTAAATGTGAGGTTTGCAGGGGATTCTGGGTAGGAAAACGTTGGGGGACCCACGCAAGACATACCTCGCTAGACTCCCCCGGGTGTCTAGTTTTCAGAAATGTGTGGGTTTGGTAGGTTTCCCAAGATGGCCGCCAAGCCCGGGGCCAAAAACCCAGGTGACTCCCCTTGCAAAACCAGTTTGTTTTGTGATTGGTCATTTTGATGTCTCCTCAATACGTTTTGGGCCCTTGCCTGTTGCGTGTACTTGACCCACCCACGCAAGTGAGGTACCATTTTTATCGGGAGACCTGGGGGAACAGTGGGTGGTAGGACATTTGTGGATCCATGCAGATTCCAGAACTTTCCCACACAGAAATTTGAGAAAAATGTGATTTTTTCAGCCAAATTTGAGGTTTGCAGGGGATTCTGAGTAAGAAAACGTTGGGGGATCCATGCAAGCCATACCTCATTGGACTCCCCAGGTTGTCTAGTTTTAAGAAATGTGTGGGTTTGGTAGGTTTCCCTAGATGGCCGTGAGCCCAGAGCCAAAAATTAGGTGCCCCCCTGCAAAACCAAGTAGTTTTGTGATAGGTAATTTTGAAGTCTCTGTTGCAGCCACTATGCCTACCCACACATGTGAGGTACCATTTTTATCGAGAGACCTGGGGGAACGCTGGGTGGGAGGAAATTTGTGTCAGCCCGGTGATCCTACAACTTTCCCACACCGAAATTTGGAGAAAAAAAGATTTTTTTCAGCAAAATTTGAGGTTTGCAATGGATTCTGGGTACGTAAATGTTGGGGGATCCATGCAAGCCATACCTCATTGGACTCCCCAGGGTGTCTAGTTTTCAGTAATGTGTGGGTTTGGTAGGTTCACCAAAATGGCCGCTGAGCCCGGGGCCAAAAACTCAGGTGACCCCCCCTTGCAAAACCAGGTCCTTTCAAAATAGGTAATTTTGATGTCTCCACAATACGTTTTGGGCCCTTCCCTGCCGCGGTACTTGGCCCACCCACACAAGTGAGGTACCATTTCTATTGGGATACTTGGGGAAATGCTGGGTGGCAGGAAATTTGTTGTTTCTTTCTGAAGCGTGAAAATTTTGGCACAGTAATGCAAGGAAAATGTGACAGTCACATTTTGAGGTTTGCAGGACATTGTGGGTAAGATAACTTGTTGGGATCCACAAGAGAGACATCACCATGTACTCCCATGGGTGTTTAGTTTACGACAATATCTACAGTTGGTAGGTTTTCTTAGATGGAATGTACACCTTGGCAGAGAGACAAAAAAGACAAATATTACTGCACGGCCATCTATTCCTCAAGCACACACACATACTGGTTGGATTTGGCACAAGGGCAAGTGATGGTTCAGTATATAAAATTTTATTAACAAGAGATTTCACAAAAATGAAATGCACTGTCAATAATTGAAAGGACAAAAAGCTGAACCAGTGACTCACAGCTCGTGAGCTGTAAAGCCGCATCAAGGCCCCAACCGTTTTACAGGCCATTCACACACCTTTTGTACATGATACACACAAGACCATTCACACCACCAGGCACGAAACCAACACATTACAACATTGACAAAAAGGGACAAGGTACACCCTGCTTGAGAAAGACAGAAGAGACAAATATTACTGCACAACCATCTATTCCTCAAGCACACATGCATACCGGTTGGATTTGGCACGAGGGTGAGTGATGGTCAGTATATACAATTGTATTAACAAGAGATTTCACAAAAATGAAATGCACTGTTAATAATTGAAAGGATGAGAAACTGAACCATTTACTCACAGCTCGTGAGCTGTAAAGCCACGACAAGGCACCAACCTCTTTACAGGCCATTCATACACCTTTCATATGTGTGACACATACAAAACCATTAACACCGCCAGCCGCGGGCCCATCACATTACAACACACACCAGCAGACAGCGCCATTCAAGGGCCCATCACTTTCACACGCCAACATTCCTGACACAGCAACCACACCAGCTGACGGTTTGCGTGAACTGGCGTTTGGCTAGCAGTGTGTGTAGTGACCAGCAGCAAGTCACTACTCACACACCGCCAGCCAAGCGCCAGTCCACGCACACCACCAGCCAAGCGCCAGTCACGCACACCGCCAGCCAAGCGCCAGTCCACGCACACCGCCAGCCAAGCACCAGTCCACGCACACCGCCAGCCAAGCGCCAGTCCACGCACGCCGCCAGACAAGCGCTAGTCACGCACACCGCCAGCCAAGCACCAGTCCACGCACACCACCAGCCAACCGCCAGCCCACACACACCGCCATCACATTTAGGGTTTTTTTATACAAAAAAGAAAACACAAACAAATTGCAAATAGATACAAATCTACTAACACAAAATCTGAAACTAAATACATTGCACAAATGCCAACCTTGAAACTGAACTAAAAATATAAAACAATACAGACCAGGCAGTTCACTTTACCACTCATGGATGCTCCCAAAAATTATTTTGCGTGTGGTACATTCTAAAACAAGCAGGCACACACAGCACAGGGTTAGGACACTCGGGGCAGTACATACGAGTCTCCTTCCGCGTACCTCTTCGCCAACAGACTCTACATCTCCTACTGGGAAAGTCTTTTGAGGGCGTGGGAGGAATGTGATCAGGAAAGTGGCGATCTAGCCACATCCTCCACCACTCCAACTCTAGGAACACTTGCCTGTTCCATAACAACAAGGCTGCCTATTACAGACTCCTGAAACTTAGCAAAAGTCATCTTTGACTCA
This sequence comes from Calotriton arnoldi, assembly GCA_963921515.1. Classification (NCBI taxonomy): domain Eukaryota; kingdom Metazoa; phylum Chordata; class Amphibia; order Caudata; family Salamandridae; genus Calotriton; species Calotriton arnoldi. The sequence continues at coordinate 707,894 of CAWUFW010009128.1, forward strand.
GGACAACAATCCTTGAATAGAACAAAAGCATTAAAGGTTGCCAAGTGGAAAAGATGGATAACCAACTTCTTATACCAAATGTAAGCCTTACGAAGAGCAGTGTAAGGTTCCAACCTCTGATCTACTCTATCAACACCACCCATGTGCCTATTATAGTCTAAAATGCACACAGGTTTGCGCGCTTCAGCAACCTGACCCCAAACAGTCACAGGTGAAGTGCTTTCATCATGGATGGTAGTCAGCATGTAGACATCTCTCCTGTCTGAAAACTTCACAGCTAGAAGTTCCTCACTACGCAGCGCACTGCACTGTCCCCGCACAAGCTTTTGACAAACAAGTTCTTTTGGGAAACCTTTACGGTTAGAGCAGTTTGTGCCACAAGCAACAGTGTCCACTTTGGCCAATTCCCTGAACAACTGCACACCAGTGTAGAAGTTATCTACATATAAATGGTGACCTTTGTTAAAAAGTCCTCTACCAAGTTCCCACACAATTTTCTCAGTCACTCCAAAAGTGGACGGACAACCATGGGGGTTATTCCTGGAATCCTTACCGGTGTACACCCTGAAATTAGAGACATATCCAGTCCTACTGTCACACAGCATATACATCTTAATTCCATAGCATGCCCTCTTACTAGGAATGTGTTGCCTAAAAACCAAGCAGCCCTTGAACAAGACCAAAGACTCATCCACTGTTATTTCTTTCCCTGGAGCATAGATCTCAGAAAATCGATCTACAAAGTGATCAATGACAGGCCGAATCTTAAAAAGACGGTCACAATCAGGGTGATCTTGTGGCAACGCTAAACCATTATCGACAAAATGCAGCATCCGAAGCAGAAGCAAATACCTAACACGACTCATGACTGCCGGAAATATAGCTATTGCCATCAAGGGACTAGTAGGCCAATATGAAGACATTGATGGCTTCTTTAGCAAGCCCATCAAAAAAGTTAACCCCAAGAACTTCTTCAACTCATCCAGATTTGTGGGAGTCCAGCGGGTAGCTCTAGAGTGGGGCCTAAGGCTGGCACTGTTGTCTCTCAAATACTGTTCAGCATACAAATTAGTCTGCTCAACAATCTCTGCCAAAAATACATCGTCCATAAACAACTGAAAAAAATGTAGTGGCAAAAAGTTTTCAGTATTCACTCTACACCCTGGAACACCAGTAAAGTCTGGCAATGCCGGCTGCACCATGCCCAGGGCAACCAGAGGTTAGCACTTCCAACGGGAAGCCTTGCAGCCCCAGGCTGCAGCCCAGATGCCTCTTGCTGCACTATCGGCACATCAATATTCTCCTCTAAAACAGGCACTTCATCCGCACTAAGAGTAGCTTCATCCGCACTGAGAGTAGCTTCATCATCCGATGATTCCTCGTGGACAGAAAACTCACTGCCTGAATCTTCCACTCCCTCCTCTGCCTCAGATGCAGAGTCAGTCTCTGAACCATGGTCAGAGGAAGACTCAAAAAGCATGCCAACAACCTGCTGAGCAGTAATCCTGCGGCTAGCCATATTCCTTACTAAGAAAGGAGACTGCAGAAACAAGTCAACAACAACCAACACTATGCAAAATAAGTAAGTAAAAAAATGTGAGCCTTTATCACAAAGATCTATATACTCAAAAACTATACGATTCACTTGCAAGAGACAGCTACACTGACCAGCACCTACTCTGCAGAGACACAGCAAAAACCAACGATATCCCACTAGAAAGAAAAAAACAAAACCAATTACTCACAAGACAACAAAATACACATCAAGCACAAATGCAAAAAGTTTTTCACACTCAATAAAACAGAAGCTAAACATTCAGCTATTATTACACCATTTACAAAAAGACATTCATGCAGGGAAATGAAACTCATTTAGAGTAAATAGTACAAAAAACATTTTCTTACCAAACACATGCAACTACACAAACTGCAGAACCACCAGTGACGAAACCGCAACCTGGAACATCAGTCTAAAGAGTAAAAGCCTTGAACTAGAATAAAAAGGAAAAATAAAACGTTACAATTGCAATTCAGAAGAAATAAAACTATTAACATTATAACACGCTATGTCACTACTTAAATGGTAAATCTTCCAGATGGGCCTTCAAATAGGGCCAAGAAAAATAGGGGTGATCTTGCCCACTGGATCTGTGGGGTTTTCTGCCAGGCCGATCTGTCCCCAGGTGGGGCATAAAACAGCAGGCAGAAATTTGCCACCTTGCAAAAGAAATAGATCCCTGGTGCCTAGTAGGGTTTTCTGCCCCCCCCTCCTGCCTGGGGGCAGAAAGGCCAAACAAACGGGTCGAACTGCCCCTGGGGGGGGGGGGGGCAGAAAAATCATCCAGTTAATTTGACGCCCTTGGAATCAACCAGGGATTTTGTTTTTGATGTATGAAAGCCTTGGGTCGCTTTCATACAACAAAAAACAAAATCCCTGGTGCCTAGTGGGGTTTGGGGCAGAAAAGCCAAAAAAATAGGCCGATCTGCCCCCAGGGGGGTCAGAAAAACATCCAAAATTTAAATGCCCCCTTGAAAGCGACCCTTGCCCAAGGGGTCGCTTCCATGCAGTAACAAAATAATCCCTGGTGCCTAGTGGGGATTTCTGGGGGGCATAAAGGCCAAAGATATGGGCCGATCTGCCCCCGGGGGGGCAGAAAAACATCCAAAATTAAATTGGCCCCTTGGAAGCGACCCTTGCCCAAGGGGTCGCTTCCATGCTTTAAAAAAGAAATCCCTGGTGCCTAGTGGGGATTTCTGCCCCCCCTAGGGCCAGAAAGGCCAAAAAAACTGGCTGATCTGCCCCCAGGGGGGGACAGAAAAACAACCAAAATATGTATGCCCCCTTGGAAGCGACCCTTGCCCAAGGGGTCGCTTCCATGCATTTAAAAAACATCCCTGGTGCCTAGTGGGGGCATTTATGCTGCACGATCGCGACGCTGTGCACGATCGTTGAGCACAAATGCCCTTCAAAGAGACATCAGGGGAGAGGAAAAACTCTTTCCTCTCCCCCGATGCCTCAATGAATTGTGATTTGCCCCCCCCACCACCCCACCAGAGTAAGGAAACCTACCTGTTTCCTCCGTGGACGCCTGGAAACAAATGGCTTCCAGCGCGTCGAGGGCTTCCTGGTGACGTCGGCGAGCGCTGTGCGCGCTGAGCGTCATGGGATTGCTCCGGGGGGTTGGGGTGGCAGTGGAAACTCCCCTGCTGCCATCCCCTTTGTGGGGGCTAGATGGGCTGCCCATGTGGGGAGCGCCAGTGCTTCCCCCATGGGTGGGTACCATGACGGAGCGGTTCCGTCATGAGCACACGCCCACCGTGGCTCATGACGGAACCGCTCCGTCATGAGCATAGAAAGGGTTAAGAATTAGTTATCGTCCCCTGATGGTTTATTTATAAACTCTAAACTCTCACCGCGATTATTTCGCTTGAAGCAGACATCCGTACTTGCTTCCGTGTACATGAGGATTGAAACTGAGTCGCACTCCTCGTCCTTCTTTTATACTAACAGGAGATTAAGTCACATGTTTTCAACTTCAATGAAACTTTATTTACAAACGCCTAACACGGATCCCTGTTCAATCCATTTCTTCATATGGCGCTTTATTTTTTCAATGACTTTATTAATACCCTCTACCATTGTCAGTTGTAACAACTACTTTGATGATAATATGATTTGCGCTTATAGTATTAATATTTCCATGATAGAATTTTTTATTATTCGGCTCCAAATACCGATGTGTACATCCCCACAAGGAACCAAATATGTCCACTCATTAGATAATTAATAGGATGGAGTTAGTTATTACACTCTAAACTGTTAATTTAGTGACTCTGCGTTTCTTCATATAAATAAATATAAAGCAATATAAAGATATGTAAACAATATGTAAACAAATGTTTGATTTGTACCTGATCCTAATTAATACCAAGATTGCAAATCTTGTTGCCCCAATTATACAATACTTGGAACAGGCTTCCATGTATGGTTGCCTACCATCATTTTACCTACCCTTATTGATTACTCAGTATACCTATGGTTAGAATGGGACACTTTAGTTGTTGTTTCTACAATATTAGTCTTTTCCATTCTTCCCTGCTTTTTAGACCTGATCTAAATGTGTCAAATTTACTCATATAGAATTGTTCTCATCGTTTTCTTTTGGCATCTACATCACCCCCTCTAATAGGGCAAGTGATCTTTTCTAAAATTACCCATTTAATCTCATCCAAAGTAGGTTTATATTGTTGCCAGTGTTCTCTCAGGGGAGTATTTTTCTTATTGATCCTAATAGCTGATCTATGTTCGTTCAAACGTATTCTTATCTCTCTACTGGTCTCACCTACATACCCTTTGCCAAATGGGCATACAATGAGATAAATTACATTCTTATTTTTACAATTCAGTAGAGATCTATATCTATGTTTCATGCTGTTGTATTCTATGCAATCACCTTGTATTATAGATCCACAATTAACACAATTTCCACACGGGAAATTACCTTCTATTTTTCTACCATTAAGCACACTGATTTGTTGGGGCCCCTTCACTTCTTTATAAGTCTGTATCAGTTCATTGCGAATTGTTTTGTTTCTTCTGAAGGCGAAAATAGGTTTTGGAATTGCAGGTTTGCCTGCACCATTCAATAGGGTCCAAGATCTATTTATCAAATTTTTAATTTTATTACTAACACCTGAGAAATTAGTTACAAAAACTATCCTTTGATCTTTGTCCGTTTCTAGTTTGTCCTTTTCTAAAAAAATACCAGCTCTATTAAAATATTTAGCACGCTTGTATGCTTGTTTAATGAGTCTATTTGGATATTCTCTATTCTGTAGCTTCTTCTTTAGACAGTCTGTGTGATATTCAAAATCTTTTTTATTTGTACAATTTCTTTTTAATCGCAAAAACTGCCCATAGGGTATATTGTCCCTTTGGGAGCTGGGATGATTACTATTATAAAGCAAAGTGGTATTCCTATCAGGTGGTTTAGTGTAGAGTTCCACTTCTAACTTGTTATCAACTGCTTTAATACCAATATCTAAAAAATTACATACTTTCTGGCTAGCGGATGAGGTGAATTTAAGATTTACATCTCCACAATTGATCCATTGGATAAACTCATCTAATGTACCTCTATCACCCTGCCAAATAAAGAAGACATTGTCTATGAAATGTGACCAATGTTTCACGTTTTCATAGAACGGTGTAACTTCATTAAATACATGCTTTGCTTCAAAATTACCTACATATGGCCCCCATGCTGGTTCCCTTTGTTTGACAGTAGAACTCTCCATTAAATAAAAAGATATTGTTATTAAGTACCATTTCAAAGCAGTCCCATATGAACCTCGCATGTGGGTTTAAATAACCTTCACTGTCCTCTAGTAACTTGTGGATCAACTCAATGGTGTCTCTTTGAGGTATATTCGTATATAACGATTCAATATCCAAGGACACCAACCATTCCTGTTCTGAATTAAAAGGGATACCCTCTATTTTTTTGATCATGTCAGTGGTGTCCTTAATGTATGATGGTTGTTTGGACACTAAAGGTCTTAAAAAGTCGTCCGCATATTTACTCAAGGGTTCCGTTAAGGAATTAATACAAGAGACAATAGGTCTCATAGGAGGATCACTAATATTTTTATGAACCTTTGGTAACCCATAAAGGGCTGGTGTTACTGGATGTTCATTCATCATAAAGTCATATTCTTGCTGGCAAATAATGCCGTCTTCTTTCGCTAGTTTCAGTAGCCTCATTATTTTATTCCCTAGGTCCTTCCATTCGTTACTGTTAGATTTCCTATAGTGGGCATCCACCTGTAAGAGTGAGTACATTCTCTTGCTATAATCGTCCGTATCCATTATAACAATGCTGCCTCCCTTGTCCCCAGGTTTCACTGTTATACTGCCACACCTAGATAAATTTCTCAGACAATGTCTTCTTTATTTGGCAGGGTGATAGAGGTACATTAGACGAGTTTATCCAATGGATCAATTGTGGAGATGTAAATCTTAAATTCATCTCATCCGCTAGCCAGAAAGTATGTAATTTTTTAGATATTGGTATTAAAGCAGTTGATAACAAGTTAGAAGTGGAACTCTACACTAAACCATCTGGCAGGAATACCACTTTGCATTATAATAGTAATCATCCCAGCTCCCAAAGGGACAATATACACTATGGGCAGTTTTTGCGATTAAAAAGAAATTATACAAATAAAAAAGATTTTGAATATCACGCAGACTGTTTAAAGAAGAAGCTACAGAATAGAGAATATCCAAATAGACTCATTAGACAAGCATACAAGCGTGCTAAATATTTTAATAGAGTTTTTTTAGAAAAGGACAAAATAGAAACGGACAAAGATCAAAGGATAGTTTTTGTAACTAATTTCTCAGGTGTTAGTAATAAAATTAAAAATTTGATAAATAGATCTTGGACCCTATTGAATGGTGCCGGCAAACCTGCAATTCCAAAACCTATTTTTTCCTTCAGAAGAAACAGAACAATTCGCAATGAACTGATACAGACTTATAAAGAAGTGAAGGGGCCCCAACAAATCAGGGTGCTTAATGGTAAAAAAATGGAAGGTAATTTTCCGTGTGGAAATTGTGTTAATTGTGGATCTATAATACAAGGTGATTGCATAGAATACAACAGCATGAAACATAGATATAGATCTCTCCTGAATTGTAGAACTAAGAATGTAATTTATCTCATCGTATGCCCATGTGGCAAAGCGTATGTAGGTGAGACCAGTAGAGAGATAAGAATACGTTTGAACGAACATAGATCAGCTATTTGGATCAATAAGAAAAATGCACCCCTGACAGAACACTGGCAACAATATAAGCATACTTTGGTTGAGATTAAATGGGTAATTTTAGAAAAGATCACTTGCCCTATTAGAGGGGGTGATGTAGATGCCAAAAGAAAACAACGAGAACAATTCTATATGAGTAAATTTGACACATTTAGATCATGTCTAAATAGCAGGGAAGAATGGGAAAGACTAATATTGTAGAAACAACAACTAAAGTGTCCCATTCTAACCATAGGTATACTGAGTAATCAATAAGGGTAGGTAAAATGATGGTAGGCAACTATACATGGAAGCCTGTTCCAAGTATTGTATAATTGGGGCAACAAGATTTGCAATCTTGGTATTAATTAGGATCAGGTACAAATCAAACATTTGTTTACATATTGTTTACATATCTTTATATTTATTTATATGAAGAAAAGTAGATTCACTAAATTAACAGTTTAGAGTGTAATAACTAAGTCCATCCTATTGATTATCTAATGGGTGGACATATTTGGTTCCTTGTGGGGATATACACATCGGCATTTGGAGCCGAATAATAAAAATTTCTACCATGGAAATATTAATACTATAAGCGCAAATCATATTATCATCAAAGTAGTTGTTACAACTGACAATGGTAGAGGGTATTAATAAAGTCATTGAAAAAATAAAGCGTCATATAAAGAAATGGATTGAAAGGGGATCCGTGTTAGGCGTTTGTAAATAAAGTTTCATTGAAGTTGAAAACATGTGACTTAATGTCCTGTTAGTATAAAAGAAGGACGAGGAGTGTGACTCGGTTTCAAACCTCACGTACACGGAAGCAAGAACGGACGTCTACTTTGAGCAAAATAATCGCGGTGAGAGTTTAGAGTTTATAAATAAACCATCAGGGGACGATAACTAATTCTTAAGCTTAACCCCGCCCTAAAATGTAACATTTAACGTGGGGAAAACATTATATCCTGTGAATGCCGGGGAAAGCCTAGTCTGTATTTAATAAATGAAGACGGGCGTATTTAGCTTAAATAGAAGTAACTGTGGTAATGAATGTAGACTCATTAGAAAATATTGGGATGTGAATGTCTATCGTAGTGGGTCAAATTATTGGTTTTGGTCTACTCATTAGAAATGACCGACACCTTGGTAAAAACAGGATTAATAGGTAAATATGCCTCGTTTTACCACGCAGAAATGGATACTTTATATAGTATGTATGTTAATAGTGTTACATAGATGGAGTCCTATTTAAATTTGAGATTAAATAAGACCTCCTTTTCATCTTTTTAGATACCTGAAGGGTGTAAACTGACCAAGATAAGTGAGAAATCTGGCGGTTGTGCAACATAAATGCGCCCCTTATGAGTAGATTTTAATGTGTATACCACAATGAAATAGTTGGGAAAGGAACTTTTTATCTGAGGTGAGCGCCATATTGAGTACAAAGAGGAATATCCGGATTAGTAAGGGGAGGTCAATTTCTGAATTGTCTTATTTTAAACCTTACAGGCTCCCTTGATTTCAGAGGGACTTGTCCTCTTTTATATATACATCTGAGGTTATATCAGAAAAACCAATCAAAGGGTAAGACAAAAACCATACATGCAAGAAATTATGGAAGTTTACATATTATATATAAAATACAGAATACTAAGATATGGTTTTCCTTTATAGATTTAACAACTATTAAGGAGCATGAAAAGTGTATAATGCTGAACCTGAACAATTATACGAAATGGTAATCTATGCCCGTTTTTGTAAAGAATTGGAATTTTTGCAGTTCTGTCTTTGTGGAAAATAAGTTCTTCTAATAAAAGAGCTGTAGTTAAAAAACTAGTTCTTTAAAAAAAAACGTTTTTAAAAAAAAATTATTTTTAATAATAGTGTTTAATGAAATAGTTTCATGATGGAATTAAATGAGGATTGCTTATTAATTAAACATAGTGGTATGGACAGACTGTGAGTGTACATCTGTGAGAGTGGTGAAGCAATTGACTGAACTCTGTATATGTAAATATGTCATTGAGATACATGTGATATGTAACTATGTTTTATGTATATTTTTTAGATAATTGTTGTCAATAAGTAAGAGTCCTGAAGAAGGAGGTATATTGATTTTCGCCCACCGAAACGCCGCGTCGACAACTTTTTTACTGCACACCTTTTTATGCTAAGTTTGACAGTATTTGTAAATAATTGGATGCAATTGTGTTCTTTTCTTCATGCTTATCTGCACTCTGTGGAGACCAACGTCCTTATTATAACGCAGCATACCTGGTTTATGTCTCTCAATTCATAATGATTCAGCATTGTAATGTAAAAGAAAGTGGCAAGATGAGAATATGTGCATTGATGGTATAGCATTTATCCTTTTTAATTGTTTTTAAGTATTTTTTGTACATGCATTGGGAATCAATATAATAAACTTTTGACTATTTTTGCATATTTATGAGTTCAGTGTGTTGAGAATAGTGAGTGAATGAGTGTCCACAAGTGTTGATTAATGGTAGTGATTATAATTAGACCTTGCATAGTAGGGGACACTTCTTTGTTGAAATTGTAGTTTACCCTGTCCCCTACGTTTAATAGGGTACCTCTCAATTTGTGAGAATAATTACAATAGGCACAGCCACACTCCATTGTACACCACCTCGGCGAGCTGCCCGGGCCTGATATCCCCATCACTGCACATGTCGCAGAGCCAATCCCGCAAGGCCCAGGGCCTTTCCATATCATTAGACAGTAAAAATTGGTATCCTCATGACCTCCGGTCCATATGCAGGGGTCCGTGCTGCTCCCAATGTCTCCGCACCCAGGTTGGCACCAAGCACAGATACCGAGGCCTGGAGCAAGCCGCACCTCAATCCACAGTGCCCGGCATTCCCACACACAACTGGATGTTGCCAATGTTTGTGCGAAGGCCACACTTCTCCCAAGTGACACCGAGGCAGCTGTTAGACACCGCTCCCGGGCCAAGGGAACCATGCCTGCAACTTGGCGGCACAGGCAATGTTTATTCATGGACCTGAGAGCTAGATAACCCCCAATGGGGAACAGCCGCTACCAATGTCTAAGCAGGGCTCCCGCACTACACTTGTAGCCTTCCAATGCTCCTGCTGTGCCGCTCCGGACGGGTCACAAGTCAAGCTATGGAGGCCATGGGGTGCGCTTGCTGAAGTCGCAGGCACCGGCCGTCCCCCGTGGTAGCGCTCATTCGCACAGTACTATCCGCGGGGGGCCACAGACCTTCAAATGGCCTTGGTCTGGTGGCAGGCACACCCAAACTAACAGGCACCTCGGTCACCAGCTGGCCACACTGCAAGTACAGAGGCCCAACCTCCCAGTCAGCATCAAGAAAGACCACCAGGTAAGCAGCGGCAGCAGAAGCTCTTCTTCTCATCACCTCTGCAAGCACCCTCTGCAGTAGACAGCAGACAGGTGACAGCGGTGGTGTTCCATGCATTTGAAGCACCAGGATTCTTAAGGATAGATTTACGGCCGAAGGAGCTTGCCTAAATAGCAGCCATCTTCAGCCCGGCAAGCTCCGCTCCCCATCTGCATATATATTGATGAATCTCCTGAAAGCGATGGGTTTTTGCAGACCTAAGGCTGATAGAAAAATTGACACTTTGCAGCACAAGAGCACCGATTTCCTTCCAGTGAGTCCCTCAGGTCTGCAGAAACACAAGATTGGCAGGGCAGAGAGTGCCTCGCCATCCTGCATTCCATTGATGTAGGCAGGTCTCTTAAGTTGAAACAAGGAAGAGGCTGGGGAAGACTGGGGAACAGAATGCTTCAGTTGGCAACATTATAACAATGAAAAACAACTACTGTTTTCTCATACTGTGATAGCAGTTAAGAACTGAATTATTTTAGAATCTGGTATTAATGCTGATGTCTTCCATTGGAAACCATACATTAAAATTACATTACTTAATTATAATAATTAAGAAATATTAAATATGACTTAGCAGCTGACCCCTCCAACATTCTAAGGAGCTACAGGATGTCCAGCCAAGTTTTGCTTAAGCATGCTATTCACTTTCTCAATTAGTCCATTAGGCGGTAATTTAAATGGATGTGAGTATCACACTTAATTACACTCCTACAATGGACAGAGCCTAAGCAAATATGTTTGTGGCAAATACTGCTCCGTTGTCTTAGTGAAAAATTCAATCCAACAGTAAATAGTTTATGACTGACTGAACACTGGTATTACTTTGTGGCCAAACCCAGTGAAATCTAGACCACAGATCTACCACCATCAAGATATATTTAAACTGGTGAACTGGTGAAGTGGACCCATTTGGTCTAGTATGACAAGCCTTAGTGATGAAGTTGATGGTGGCCCTTTGACAAATATGACTTTTACTGTTGGTAAGCCTTGTGTTATGAACATTACATCCCACCAAACTCTTCGTGCCACGGCACACTTTACCACTCCTTAAAACTTGTGTGCCCATATGAAACCCGTGTACCCGAGCCATGTTACCATAATTCCAGGTGGTGGTGACAGGCGCACTATCTCATGATGAATATGTAATCACAGTTTTATCCCAGTTACCAGTGCCTTTAGTTATCATGATGCCTTATGGCATAGCACATAACGATGGGTGTCATAGTCGCTGTAGAAGCACTAATTGTAACTCTGATGGCAGTGGTAGGCGATACCTTTCTGTTTATCACTGTCTGTTTGTTGTTAAAACCCTAGTGGCAGTGGTAGGTGCCAATCAGAACTCATGCACGTGGCTTCATACAGCAGACTCAATGGTAAAATATGCTAAACCAGCATGTGAATCCATCCACAGAACAGGAGTTGCACCTGGAGACATGCAAATGGCCAAACTCATTATAATAACAGAGGCTCTCCCCACAATGGGGAGAGCGGCTGAAATGGCGGGGAGCCGGGAACCAACGGGGGGACGGGGTGGGGTCGCCCCGTCCTTCCAAGTGAGATCGTCACGGATTGGTCTCCTCACCCGCTACCCTGGAAGCACTAAAGTGCTTCCGGGGCAGCCAATGGGAAACCCTCCCCTATTTAAGTGTCTGCGCTGGGGCAGGCAGGTCTCCGTATCCTGCCTGCTGCAAGACGCAGTCGCCTACAACTTCCCGTTCCACTGTCATCGGACTCCTTGCTGCCCTTGTCACCTGCGGAGGTGCTGGGGCCCCCACCCCCCTTTTCCTCCTGGTACTCGCTTCACCTCTCTGGGAGCCGCGCAGACTTGAGTTTTTTCTCGCCTAGCCTGGGAGCTTTAGGACTCTCGGTCGCGGCTCCGGAGAGGCAGGGGGGCCCGCAGGTAAAATAGGCTAGGGCGGTGAGCGCACCGCGATAGCCCGGGTGTGTTTTTTCTGAGTAGAGCGGGGTGCGGCGGTGATCGCGTCTGGTGGGGGAAAGACGCAGAAGGAATTTTGCTGTGCGCTAGTGGTTAGCTCAGGCGGATAGAGCGTGGTGCTAATAGCACAAAGGTTGCGTGTTTCAATCATCCTTACGGGCCAATGTGTAATTATCGAGTTTTTTGTTGATCGTGTGGCAGGAGATCGGACGCTGGATTTTGTTAGTAGAACCAGCTGGTTAGGATTCCTTGGATCGTAGCTGTTGAATCACCTTGATTGTGACAAAGGGATACCTTGCTGATTGGCCTTGTGGGGTGCAAGCAATTGGGAGCATTTTTTCTGGAAAGGGCAGATCTCACCTCACCTGTGAGTGTAGTTGTTTTTACAAGGGTGGGTTTTGTCGCCAACGTACGTAGGTTTTGTGTGCTTTAACTGAGGTTGCAGATTTATTACTAGCATGCCTGGGGGACCAAAGCTGGGTGCCAAAAGGGCACGACCTGCTAGCAGGAAGAGATGATGCTCAGGATGGAGCGCAGGATGGAGGCAATGGACGAGAGGCTAGCCCTGCTCCAAGCACGGGACCCGCAGGGGGGGCAGCCAGTGGAACCAGCAGTGCCGGACAGGCCTCGTAGGCCGGGGGTAGCTTCCAGAGCAGCTTTTCCTTCAGTCAGGAGGCGTGGTAGCGGACAGGGTGGTGGAAAGGGACGTGATGCCCAGGCCGCACCTGAGTCAGTGCCAGTTGAGGTTGTGCAGGCAGGGAGAATAGGTGTTGTTGAAAGTCAGGCAGATCCCCCTAGGGCGGTTGTGTCAACACCGAACGTCAGCATAGTACAGGCTGGGCAAGTTGGCGAGGGAGCTCCAGTGGGTTTGGTTGGCCAGCCAGATTTGGTGGCAAGTTTGGCCAGTGTGTTGCCTTGGCTTTTGAGGGCAGGTGTGTGGTCTGCACCAGTGTTGGGGGGTGCATTGGCGGAAGCTGATCATGTCGAAAGGGCAAAGAGGTTAGTGGCCCATGTTGATGGCTTGGGCGTGCTACCAGGTGTACACAGGCAGGAAGGGGTCACCGTTGGGATGGCAGGTCAGGGACCAGTGGTGGCGGGAAGTCCGCAAACTGGTAATGTGCCACAGATAGCACCGGCAGCAGCCGGACCTGCACCTCCACTTAAAGAAAGCACGTTAAAACCGTTGCCGAGCGTGGGTCTTGGCGACGTGCGCTCAGAGCCTGATCAGTTGGGCAGGCACGTGCACCTTGACATTAAAGAAAAAATTTGGAAGGGTGCTTATGTCGATATTTGTGAGTTGATTGTTGATACGCCTAACAGGGATGAAGCCAAGCGGTGCAAGGAGTGTTCACATTCCAGGGAGTGCGGGCATTGGCCATACAAGAAGAGGTGGAGGAGACCATCATGAATTGGATCAGGGGTTTCACGATTTTCCAGGCAATCATGGCGGAGAAATTCCAAACATTAGGAGGGCAGTTGGCTTGCTACCAAAATAGGATAGCTTGTGCGCATGATGAGTTTGGAGGCACAGCCTGGAGAGAATACGACAAAGAATTCAGGCGTATCAAGGCTACTAGACCCACTCTAGGATGGGACCAGGTAGATGTGAATGCATGGTTGCGTTTCATGCACCCACAGTGGGCGATGGCCGATCCAAGTCAACCCTTTCGGACAGGCACGGAGCAAGCAGTAATTCAGGGGGTGGGGCAAGGAAGGGGGCATGCTGGGATTTCAATAGGAAGACTTGCACCAGAGCCACAGGTTTGTGCAAGTTCACTGTTGTTCGTTCTGCAGCCTATCCTCACACCCAGAGTCCAAGTGTCTAAAGAAAACAAAGGACAGGGGTCCCAAAAAGCATGATTTAGGTCCCGTCTATGGCTAATATTTATATGAGGGTTTTAAGATCGGTTTTAGGATTCCAGCTGAGGGCTGTGTGGGCGTGGCATATTGCAGAAATCAGAAATGGACTTGCTGCATTGTGTCATGGAGTTTGGGTAATGGTAGGTATTCGCATTCATGGGACATCGGCTACTCCCTGGCCATATAACAGAGGCTCTCCCCACCATGGGGAGAGCTGCCGATATGGCGGGGAGCCGGGGACCAACGGGGTGGACGGGGCGGGGTCATCCTGTCCTTCCCGGTGAGGTCGGCGCGGATTGGTTGCTGCACCCGCTGCCCCGGAAGCACTAAAGTGCTTCCGGGGCAGCCGATGGGAAACCCGCCCCTATTTAAGTGGCCGCGCTGGGACAGGCAGGTCTCTGTATCCTGCCTGCTGCAAGACGCGGTCGCCTACAACTTCCCGTTCCACGGTCATCGGACTTCTCGCCGCCCATGTGACCTGCGGAGGTGCTGGGGCCCGCACCCCCCTTTTCCTCCTGGTACTCGCTTCACCTCTCTGGGAGCCGTGCGGGCTCGAGTTTTTCCCACCCACCACTCCAAGAACTAGGGTCTCTCCAGGGTGTTCATGAGGGTTTTTTTGCTTAGGCTGATGAACGTTTTATTATATGTAATTGTGATTGATCATGACTTAGGTTTAGTATTTAATCATGTGCTTGCTCTCTTGTTTGTTTGGAGTAAAAGTATTTTGCTCTCTTGTTCGGTTGATTAACAGTTTTGCTTCCCTTAAATTGTCTTATTTATTTTGGCGGGTGAGGTCAAGATTGGGGGGACACTTAGGCTCCTTTTCGCCATCCTGTTTTACCAAATTTGACATCTGCATCCATGGACCCTCCACGGGGTGCTGCTACCAGGTCGGAAGGAGGTGGCAGGGGCGCTGGGGGTTTCTGGGCGGTCGCTGACGCGGGCCTTTACCTAGCAGCCACCCGCGCAGGCACATTTGGGCATAACCTAGCACTGGCCCTTGGGGGGGCGACAAACCTGGGTGTAGGGGGTGCCCAGGGTAGGTATACTAAGGGCAGCCGGGCCCCCTGCACAAGATTTTGCAGACATTGGAGACCTCCCCGGAGGGACGGACGGGAGAGGGAAAGGGGACTCCTCCCATAAGGAGGGCCCCAAAGGGGTAAAATAAGGGGCAGAGCCAGTCTTGATCTCACTCGGAATCGGTTATGGAATAATTTTGCTGGTTACACAGGAACAGACTAGTTATGGTTAGGTGATTCCCATGTACTAGAGTCTCTGTTAAGGCTAGGACACAAAAATGTAAGCGGATATGTAGATAATGTGGTTACTGTGTAAAAAGTTATAAAGTGTGTTTAATTTTGATGTAAACTAATAATAAATACGGCCTGGGGTCTTACGACTCCTATCCCAAAGAAATACAAAAATGGACTTGTTGCATTGTGTCATGGGGTTTGGGTAAAGGTAGGTATTCGCATTCCTTGGACATCGGCGACTCCTTGGCCATATCACCCAACGTGCAAGCTGTTGCTGCATGACACGTCACATGCGTTCCCTACTTGTGGCAGCGGCTATTTAAACCGCGCCATACCAGCAACTTCCCACTTAGCCTTGTGAATCAACACTTACCTGGTGCTCCAGTGTCCTCGCGCTTGGACAGCTTCCTGATTCCTGTATCCCCGCGACACCGGCATACAGATCCCTTCATTCCTTGCAATGTCGGCTTACTGTTTCCGAGCTTCATTTGATGTCATAAGCGATGACTTCCTGAAAGGGAGAAAAACAAAGGCAACAGTAAGGAAGGACTAAGAAATGCCGGGACTATATAGACACAGTTAAACAACAGGTAAAGGCGTTCTTATTCATTTAAGGATACAGACTGCAAAGGCAAGGTGCAAAGCCACAAACACTACTTGAGTCAATCATGCAATCGCAAAGTATTCCCATTGGAACCTTAGTGTTTGTGGCTACTTGTACGAACTCTGGGCCTGATCCACAAAGGTAAACTGAGATGAAAGCCTAACTTTATGACTTTCGATATTCACAAAGGGCATTTACGAGTAGTAAAGTTAGACCTTAGTCTCAGTTAAACTTAAGTTTTGATCTTAAGTCTAACTGAGACCAAAACTTAAGCTAAACTGAGAGAAAAGTCTAACTTTACTACTTGTAAATGCCCTTTGTGAATACAGAAAGTCGTAAAGTTAGACTTTCATCTCCGTTTACCTTTGTGACTCAGAACCTCTGTGAAGAGACATTGATATTTTCAGCTCTGTTATAGAGACATTGTTCTTTTTGACTCCGATGTAGGATATTAAAAACTCTAACATAGAGACATTGCTCTTTAAGACTCTGATGTAGAGACATTGGTATGTCAGCATTATATGAGCCATAGCATTGAGATATTGGCAATGCAGGACTAAGGCATCTGATAAACAATAGCATATGATAAGAGACCAAGGCAACAGTGAATGTTCATGCAGAGAATGAGAACAACATATGGAGTGATAATATGTTGAAGAGCTTCTTCATTGATAAACTGTTCGTATGAATATAAGCATTGTATCTCCTGTGTATCCTACGTAGTTATCCTATGAAACTACACAAGCGGGTTTACCCATCAGTAATTCTCTGTGTTTGTTCCTTTTCAGATACTTCCTTACTAACCCTTGCAAGTATGCACCAGCACCGGAATCCAGCGATGTAGTTCAGTGGCGCAGACCAGGGTCTAGGATATCCGGTATTGTTTCTCTCTCTCTCTCCTAACCCTCCCTTCCCTTTGGGGACTACTGTTGGTGCAGTGTTTCCATATTACTGCTACCTGCAGTAGTCCTCAGAAGGATTCAGGGACTGTCTTTGCCCAATCGGAACCACCTCGAGTTTTCAGGTGAGTGGCTCGCAACACCTTGACTCTTAACCTCTAGAGTGCAGGTGTCGGCCAATGGCTGACACCCGCACTACCTCCCCAGTCTGTCAACACTGGGGAGGTATATAAAAGCCCCTCTGGTGCTCGGATTCCTTTATTTTATTTTAAACTCAGACTGCTTGGGAAGAGCTTCCCGAGCAGCCTGTGCCTTTTTCATTTTCTTTCAGTGTGTTATTTCTTTTAGTGTGTGACGTCCTTACACTACAATGTAAGCAAAACGAGTCGAGTGGCTCATCTTACTTTCACTGCATCAGTGCTTGGGGGGCATATCTCAGCCCGAGCACTGATTGGGGTGGGAGAAGTATCATTGGAAAGGCGGGAATTTCCCCTTTCTAATGATATCTCGGCCCGGTGGATCCCTGCTTGGGTAATCCCCAAGCAGAGATCCACCCACTAGATACCAGGGAATTTGGGGGAGTGATCCTTGGGCAATGGCTTGTGCTCCCCCCATATAATATCAGTCTTTCTTCCCCCCCGCCCCCGGGGGGAGATGGGGTAATTATGCCCTATCTGCCCCATGGGGGGAAAGAAAGCCCATTAGACACCAGGGACATTAAAAAAAAATAGAGGGGTGGAGGCTGCCCACCATGGGCATGGCCATGTCCCCACCCCAAAAACAAGGCAGACAGTCTTCTTTTTCACCGGCAAATGGAGGGGGGTGATTGCCTCCAATCTGCCCCAACTAGGCACCAGGGATTAGTATAAAAAAGTATAGGTGTGGGGGCTGGCCGTCGTGGGCATGGCCATGTCCCCACCCCCCAAATATGCTGACATTCTCTCTGCCCCACCAGGGTGTGGATGGGGATGATTACCCCCAATCTGCCCCAACTGAGAAGCAGAAAGCCCACTAGACACCAGGGACTGTATTTATGCAGTATTTGTTTAGGGTGGAGATGGCCCCCCTGGGCCTATGCCTGGGCACTTGCTCTCCCCACCCCGCATACCAATAGACTTTCTGCCACCTGAGGGGTAGATGGGATATTTACCCCCAATCTTCCCCCCGCAGGGGGGCGAAAAGCCCACTGAACACCAGGGATTTCAAAACTGTGCGAAAAACAAACAAAAGGAGGGTGCGCAGTACACTGGCATCAATCCATAGCCCTGCCCCAGAAGGAACAATAGTGTCTTTCAAGCCCCCTGGAGGCAGATAAGAGGTTTGTCCGAATTAGGGAGGTTGTCGCAAATCTGTCCCTGCCCAGGGGGCATAAAGTCCACCTTACACCAGGGATTTTGCCTTTGGGGCAAAAGAAAGTGGTGCAGGTGTTGCACTCTGACATTGGCCGCACCCTCACCCCAGAAGGGACAAACCAGGCTTTTTGCCCTCCTAGGGGCAGGCAGGAGGTTTGCCCCAATGTGCCCATGGGGGCTAAAGCCCACTGTATGGCAGGAATACATTTACAAATAAAATATTGGGGTGGGTCCGACCTATCCTAATATCAGACCCCACCCTCACCTCTAAAGCGTCTGTCTTTCTGCTCCTCTGCAGACTAAATAATCCCATCTCAGTGGCAAGCAAGAGGGTATTTGATTACTTTCTTTGTTGTTGATACATATGGGCGTGGTAAACTCCCAATATTATCCCACTTGCAGTGGTGAATGGCTTCTCTTTTTGGGCTTGAGTAGGCTGCTACCTAGAAAAACCTACCAGACCCAGGCAGTTCTGAAAAATAAACATGCTGGAAGTCCAGGGTGTTGTGCTTCCCATGGATCCCACAACATTTTCTTACCCAAAATGCCCTGCAAACCTCAAACTTTGACTAAAATCACACATTTTAATCACATTTCTGTGAGGAAAACTTCTGGAATCTGTGGTGAGCCAGACATTTCCTACCACCCTGAGTTTACACTCAAAGCCTGATAAGAACGGTACCCCACTTGTGTGGGAGGGAAAAGACCATAACACAAAAGGCCATAAAACGCAATGTGGATAGGTCAGCTATAGGAGTAGCTGCAGGATTTGGGGCTGTGCTCAGCCGCTATTCAGGAAAACCTACCAAATGCAGACATTATTAAAAAATATACAATCAGAGGTTTGCAGGGGGGTGTGCCTTGAGTGGATCCCATGAGGTCAGGGGACTCCCATTGACCTTGGTTTGATCCGTTTCTGTTGCAGGAACTAGGCCCAGCCACATGAGCAAGGGCAGTGTTTTTATCGGCACAACTGGAGTAGCGCTGGGTGGTAGTAATTTTGTGTATTTCTACGGATTCTGAAAGTTACCATTACAGAAATGTGAAAAATGCATAATTGTGGGCAAACTTTTGAGGTTTACAGGGTATTGTGGGGAAGAAAACCTCACGGGATCCCCACAAGGCTCACCACACTGGAATCCTCTGGTTGTCTAGTTTTAAAAAATGACTGCAGTTGGTAGATTTCCATGAATGGCTGCTGAGCACGGCCTCAAATCCTGCAGCTACCCCTATCGCTGATCTCTCCATGTAGCGCTTTAGGACCTTTTGTGTCCTAGTCTCTTGGCCTACCAACACAATTGGGTACCCTTCATATCGGGAGACATGTAGGAGCTCACCCCTGGATTTCCCTAGTTGTCTAGCTTTAAAAAATGTGGAGGTTTACTATGTTTCCCTAGGTGCTGACTGATCTAGGGCCCAAAACAACAGCTGCCCACTTTTCAAAAAAAGGGTCAGTTCTGAGTGGAAAATGTGATACATCCATGTTGCATTTTGGGCCTTTGCCTGTTGCCTGCACTAGGCCTACCCACACAAGTGAGATACCATTTTTATCGTGAGACTTGGGGGAATGCTGGGGGGGAAGGAAAATTGTGACCCCCCCGATATATTTCAGAACTTTCTGTCACAGAAGTATGAGGAAAATGTTTTTTAGTCAAAGTTTGAGGTTTGCAAAGGATTCTGGGTAGAAAAACCCAGTGAGAGTCACGCAAATCATCCCACCTTGGTTTTCCCAAGTTATCTACTTTTCAAAAATGTAGAGGTCTGCTAAGATTCCTGTTAGACCTGGCATCTTTTGTGTGTTTTTCCCCCTGTCTATTTTTGCTTCTAACCTCCTGTTTTTGACTGTTTGCTGCATTTCGTTTTTGCTTGTTTTAGAACACTGGGCACTTTGCCACTGCTGACCAGTGCTAAAGTACAAGTGCACTCTATGTAAATTGCGATTATGATTGGTTATCCATGATTGGCATATTTGATTTACTGGTAAGACCCTATTAAAGTGCACTGAGGGTGCCCCAGGCATGTAAGTCATGTGCTACTAGTGGGCCTGCAGCACTGATTGTACCAACCACAGGAGTAGCCCTGCAAACATGTCTCAGACTTGCCACTGCAGTGCCTGTGTGTGTAATTTTAAACTGCCATCTCGTACTGGCAAGTGCACTCACTTGACAGGCCAAAACGTTTCCTTTTTCTACATGCAAGGCACCCCTAGGGTAGGCCCAAGATAGCACCAAGGGTAGAGTGCAGTGTATGTGAAAGGTAGGACATGTGCTGGGGTGTTTTACATGTCCTGATAGTGAAATACTGGCAATTATGTTTTTCACTATTGCAAGAATTATCCCTCCCATAGGTTATCATTGGAGCTACCTTGTAACCTATTACAAGTGTAACTTTCAATTGGGAAGAGGGCAGAGCTTATGCAATCTCAAGATGGCCACCAGTTAGACGAGCGCCGCCATTTTTTATTATCCTGCTTTATTGCATCACAGAAACCATCGCGGAGCAACACCCTCCGTGATGTGCCCTGGAGTGCTTAATTTGCCTGTGATTTCCGAGAGCAAATATAACCCGCCTGGCTGCTGCGGATGGGTGCGGCCTTCCCCGTAATGGCATCTGAGGGTGTGAGTGGCCCTTTCCAGCTGCGGGCCTGCTGGTGACACGAGTGGCGGCCGGTGCCCTGTCACGGGCGGAGTGAAGGCTGGTGCTCATCGGACGACTGAGGATGCGCTGGGGCCTGATGCTTGTGGCCCTGAGCATTCCTGTTGGCCTGCGCCCTTATGGGCCCACCCAGCGTGAAGAGGTGAGCCGAAGCCGGCTTCCTGAGGGGTTGTACAGTAGCACACTTACCAGGCAGAAGACTGTGTTGGACCCACCTTGGTGGCTGGAATTGCTGGGCCAAGTGGCCGATGTGCCCTGAGGGCTTTGGTTGACTCTGCTGCGGGTGGCCGTCTTGAGCCTACACTGTTCGGGACTGGGCGCGGGAGGCGGTCCTCTAATTTACCTGCCATGGAGCGGCTGTGCTCTGTATCGCTCGAAGCAACTTGTGACTGCACTCCTCCTTGCAGCGGGGAACTGCATTAGTACAGTGCCTGTTGGGGGGCCTACCTGGTTTGGCGACCTGCGACTGTGGTTGCCCTTGGGCCCCTAATTGCTGCATTTCATCGCGGGAATGGACCTTCGGTCTGCCCTTTGGAGTGGATGACCACGCTGAATCCAGCGGCGGACCCAAGCTGATGCTGTACGACATGAGGTTTTGTGGTGGAGTTGACTATCTATTGTTCCAATTTGCCTGTCCATTGCGCTGGTGGGGCTGAGGGCATCAGATAGTTTCTAGAGGGGCTACCCCTGCTGTGTTCCATTAAGGGGCCCCTGCTGTCTACCTTATTGTTGGAGCTACCCTGTATCACACATAGTGATGGCTGTTGCTAGATCAGTGTGCTGTAATTGTGCTAAACCCATGTTTGACTTGCTGCACAGATAGTGATCATTACTTTTGATGTGTGGGGCAGTCCCTGGTGCGACACGATTGTATTGACTGGGGTGGCTTGCAGACACCTGCCGTAGCCACGTTATTTAATTGCTGCCACGTGTTGAGTGACCCCCGGATTTGGCTGTGGCTCTCGTTGCATTTGCTGAAATGGAGAAACTTGACAGGAATCAACCCAAATTGCAGTTCGAGCAACGTAAATTGACTAGCGCATGTGAGGATGACGCGGCGGTGCCTGAAACAGATCCTGACACCTCAAGTCCAGAACTGGGAGGCAAACTGCACCAAATTCTGACAACGATGCAACTCAGCCTCACCAAAATAGATAGGAAGATTGATGCTCTTTCCTATATGATGGACAGAATTTCAGAGCGTATTGATAAACACGCGAAACCCCTTTATATGGTGGAGAGGCGTGTATCAGAAGCTGAGGACGAGCAGGCCACAGCAGCAGGAATTCAGAAACATCTGGAGAAAACTTTAATGGTATTACAAGCTAAGACTGAGGATTTGGAGGCCCGCTCCCGGAGAAATAATCTCCGCATTGATGGCCTTGCAGAGTCCACAGACATTAGCAATATGGAGTCTTTTGTGGAACGACTCTTCACGAAGCTGCTTGGTCACTAAACCTTTTCCGATATGTTTGTGGTGGAGCTTGCTCACCGCACTTTGGCGCCAGTGCCGGGGGCCAGGCCTCGCCCCATTATAGCATGATTACTTAATTACAGAGACAGAGACGCTGCGCTGCTTGAGGGAACTGCAGTCTCTCTGCTACGGGGGTGCGGAGCTCTCCATCTTTCCTGATTTCACCCCACAGGTGTAGGAGGCAAAGAGACAATTTTTGCCAGTGAAACAGAAGCTGCAGGAACATAAAATTGAATATGCAATGCTCTACCCTACACGTTTAAGAGTAACTGTGGAAGGGAAAACTAAGATTTTTAATGACCCCAAGTCCCAGCAGCAATTTCTTAAGCGCCATGAATCCACCAGGGCTGGACGTGGGCCATCAAAACAAGCGGATGATGATCAAGCATCTTCCAACGAGCTTGATGAACAGGATTAATAGTTGCTTATATTGTGCTCCTGATAAATTACTTGACTGTCATACCTTTCAGCTTTATGACATGTCATAGATAAGTTCCTATTTCTCATATTTGTTTTATCATTGCTATGGCAGTGTTGATGCAAACTTGATCCTGCATTGCGGGTGGTGTCTGGGATGCTTGGGTTCCCCATGGCTGGGGGACTCCTTGTTGATCCTGAAAAAGATTTACTTTTGTATGAGTGTTGTATGTTATTGGTACTCTTGATATATGCTGTGAAGAGATGTTTTTTCTTGCGGGGAAGGGATGCATTGCTATACGATTCAGATCATTTGTTGTATGTTTGATGGAATTTCTCTCTCCTATGACGGCCCTCCTGTGACATTACTGTTTGGCGAGTAATATCTGCCTCCATGTGTGTTCCACACTATTTCTTTCAGGGTATGATGTGTGGGGGTTTGGGAGGGTCAAGGGCGAAACACAAGAGGCTATGTCAAATGTTGGTGGTCTTGGCATGGGTGGGGGTGGGACTGGCAGCTTTTCATTTTTTGTGCTGCACAGACATGAGCAGAAAATAGTACACTTAGTAGGTTGCATCTACTGGCTGTTAATAGGTTGGATGGGTGGTGGTTGACAGGATGAATGACACCGATATCTCAACTAAACTTATGGCGAAATTGAAATTCCTGACTTAAAATGTTAGAGGATTGAATGAATGATAGTCGCAAGATTCGTAAAGTGGTGTTTCTGCAATGACACTAGATAGATGTGGCCATATTACAGGAAACACATTCGCCCCCCAATACCGGGGTGCTTACTCTGCGACGTATGCATGGGGAATGTCGATCCGCAGGGTTTACCACTCATGCACGGGGTGTCTTCATCTGGGCTCGCCGCGGTTCAGGAATCACACTGCAGGAAATATGTGTGGATCCTGGGGACGGTTTGTAGTGGTGCGTTGTCATAAGGAGTATTTTGACATCCTACTAGTGGGGATTTACGGACCCAATTATGACAACTTGCAGTTCTATTATTCACTACATGCTAACGTAGCAGCCTATAGCAAAATACCACAGATATGGGATGGTGATGTTAACTGTGTGCAGGCCCCTGACATAGAACGCTCTAGGTGCCCTCCACGACGACCTTCAGCGGCAGCCCGTGCTATTGCAGCAGTGTTTGAAGATAGTGGCCTTGTGGATGTGTGGCACTATCGTTCTCCACAGGGCAGGGAGTATACTTATTACTCCTCTGTCCATTACATTCATACCCGCATTGACTATTGGCCTATTTCTCGCAGCCTGTTGTCCAGGGAAAGTCAATGTGATCATCAACCTCCACATACTCAGATCACTCCCCAGTATGACAGGTTTTGAACACTGAAAGCCTGCGTCCACGGGCATATTCCTGGTGCTTTCTGCAGTCTTCCTTGCTCAATGCAGTGTTTCGTAAAGAACTGACACAAGAGATTGATGAATACTTCTGCACTAACTTATGCTCAGTTGCACAGGTGGCTAGTATTTGGGAGGCCTTCAAGGCCTACATTGACAGGGTTACCATCTTGAAACATGCAGGGGTGCTCTGATTAATCCGACACCGCTTACTGAGGTTAGAAACAGACTTAGCGGACTTAGAAGGCGCCTATGAGGAGACGGCAGAACAGGAATTATAAGCTCATATCAGGGCAAAGCTAGATGAATATAACGAACTGGCTCAAAGTGAGGTGATACACTTTGGAAGGTATGCTGCCGCGAGGGTATACGGGGGAAGGAGAGCGGCCAAGCGCCATCTTGGCAGCCCTAGTTAGACCTAGTCGTGAAGAAAATGAGGTACTGTCTGTACTGGACGAGTGGGGGGAACCTGTACATAGGGCTGCACAGGTTGCTGAGAGGGTTCGGAACTACTACACTTATTTATATACTTTGGTTATCACTTATAATGAGCAGGCCACTGCTGATTATCTGGCCCATATTTCCATGAAATGGCTATCGGACACCCATCGAGAGTGGCTAATGGCACACCTCACCCTAAAGAGATCATTGCTGCATCAAAAGATATGCCTGGTGGCAAGGCACCTGGCACTGATGGCCTAACAGTTGCCTTTTATAAGGCCTTCCAAGATAAATTCATTCCACATCTGGCTAATCTCTTCGAGGAGATGGTGCACGGTGGTACTATGCCCCCGAATATGCGTGAAGCATTGCTGATTACTTTGCTTAAGCTGAGCAAGCCAACCAAACACTGCTCCTCTTATCGATCGCTATCAATCCTTAATATGGATACAAAACTATTTACAAAGGGCTTAGTCATTAGACTAGTGCCCCTGCTTCCTGGAATCATGGGTCCAGAGCAATCCGGTTTTATTCCAGTCCGATCTCTTATTTATAACCTTCGAACCCTGGGGCATATTATCAAGAAACGACGTTAAAATTATCGCCGGTTTAGCGGCAGAAAACTGCCGCTAAAGCGGCGATAATGGGCTTGATAATATGCCCTTGAGAATTCCAATAGAAGCCCATGTTCTGGTGTCAACATGGGCTTCTATTGGAATTCTCCAGGGCATATTATCAAGCCCATTATCGCCGCTTTAGCGACAGTTTTCTGCCGCTAAACCGGCGATAATTGTAACGCCGTTCTTGATAATATGCCCCCCTGTTCGGGACCATCTCACACATTGATTCTGGCATATGTGCCCCAGCCATGTTTTTAGACACAGAGAATACATTTCATTTTGTTGAATGGGATTTTATGTTAGCTGTGCTGCAACGTGTGGGGGTTCAAGATATCTTTTTGAAGCTAGTTCTAGTCTTATATAAAGATCCAACAGCGTATGTGAGGGTTAACGGCCTGATCACGGCCACAATCACCATCACTAGAGGCACGCGTCAGAACTGCCCCTTGTCTCCACTTTTATGTGCCCTGGTGGCAGAACCCTTAGTCTGTGCATTGTGGGAATATCATGCCCGTCGAGGTATTCGATTTCCACATTATAATTCAATAATCTCTGCGTACGCGGATGATACATGTTTGTATGTTCGCAAACCAGAATTAAATCTTTCTCCAATTCTACGAGAAGTGGTGTGGTTTAGTGGTCAGTCTGAATTACATATTAATTGGGATAAATAACTCATTTTTCCACTTACCGATACCACGATACCCACCCTAACAGAGTTTCCACTTAAGTTGAATACTGAACCCGTGCGTTCCTTGGGCATCCACATACACACAGATCCAGAGGTGGTGACACATGAAAATTATGAGAAGGCTGTAAAGCGCCTCTCTGATGCCGTTGATGATTGGATGCGGCTCCCACTTTCACTTATCGGATGTATAGCCATTATGAAAATGGTTGTGCTTCCACGCTTTTTGGTCCTATTTGCAAATATTCCAATACTGTTACCGGGCACGCTGTTTCAGTCATAGCACTCTATAATGTTGCGTCTGGCATGGGCTGGTAAGCAGCCTCTCATGCAATGGGCCATACTTACTCTTCCTTACTCAGCAGGTGGCCTTAACGCTTCTGAATTTCAAGCATATTATAGAGCAGCATAGACTATGTTTGCTTTCTTCTGGCTGCAGGCCCAATGGATTTACCACATTTACATCTAGATTGTGATGGGGCGTCTCCATTATCTCTACCTCTTTTTCTACTTTACATGCCGCTGCACCGGTTTCACACTATCGATCCAGTAGGCGCCACGAGGTACCTTTTGAAGAAATCTGCAGATATACAGAGCGTGACCTTACTTTATTCTCCACGGTTACCCTTGGAATGGTGCGGATGGTTTCCATTGGGGTGATAGAGAGTGGCGGTGGAGGCGTTGCGCGACCTTGCAATACGTTGCACAGGAGATTTTTTCACTGATCAGGTGTTTTGTGATTGGGAGCAGATCCGGTGGCAGGCAGACAAACCAACTCTGCTAGCACAATTTCATTATTACTGAACACATAATGCTTGTGTTCTTTGTTGGATAATGAGTGGGAGAATGAGTTGGATGAGCCCCTTGAGACGCCCCCTCTCACCTATTACAATCACAGTCTCCTCCACAGTCAATATCAATATTATATGCTTTCGCACAGAGGAGGAGGCGCCCTAGTGTTTCCAAGGCTTGTAGGGAATGGCAGGCTGATCTAGGTATAGAAATTACTGAGAAACAATGGGCTTACTGCTGTTCTGTGATCCATACTGCATCGTTGAATGGACGCCATCGACTGGTATATTTCAAATATCTTAATCGAGTATATTATGTCCCTACTCGATTATTCAAATATGGCTTGAGAGACAAGTCCTGATGCCCGCGCTGTGGTGCGGAGGACTCTGGCTTTGCGCACATGACATGGTATTGCCCTGGTGTGCACCACTTTTGGCTCACAGTATTCAAAAATCTGAGAGAAATAACAGGTGATGTACTGGTCGGTACGCCCCTGCTGGCACTATTAGGCTATCATTGTGATGTGTCAATGTCTTCCCAGCGGCTTGTGGCACTGGGCCTTCTGTTGGCAAGGCGTAGAATTGCAATGCGAAAGATGAAGGGGCCTCAACCAACTTTGACAGAATGGCATACTGATATGACATATTGCAACACACAATCTGACTCTTATCATGCACTTATGCCGCCCGAAGTGGCCCGAGAGATATATATGGGGCCCATATCAGGCTTATTTGTTTCGCATGAGTAATGGCGCTGTGGGAAGGAAAAGTCAGGGCGACATTCCATGAAAATTCGGTACTCGGTCATGGCTGACGGTGATGATTGATGGATTGCATGTCTTCTGTGATGTATGTCTTGATGTAACCACCCGGTGCCAGTGGAGTGTTACTGTGATTTTTCTTTAAGACAATTGCACCATTAACGGTCAATATTAGCATTCCATGTGTTAGTTCTTATTATTTGGGTGTGGTCATCTCATCACCTCACTATGCTCTTTTACCATACCCACTATACATCTGGAAAGTTGTACTATGGCTATTTCATGGCTTTGATCGGTGCTGTATGCAAATTCTCTCTGACGCTGCATTGTTCATTAATATAAAATTAAAATAAAGTTTAAAAAAAATAAAAAACTTTCAATTGAGACGAGGTTGAGATTTGGAGTTTGGGGTCCCTGAACTTACAATTTAAAAATACATCTTTTAGTGAAGTTTGTTTTTAAATTGCGTGTATGAAAATGCCACTTTTAGAAAGTGGGCATTTTTTTGTGTTACCATTCTGTGCGTCTGTCTACCTGTGGAATCCATATCTGTTTTAGACTAACAGTTGGGCTTTCTGTGCATTCACTCTAGACAGTCACACAAAGGGAGCTTAGGTGTGCCCTGCATATCCTGATGGCCCATCACCGGGCTGATGGATCTTCCTGAGCTAGAGTGATGGGAGGAGTTGTCACTGACACCTGAATAGGGCTGTGTCTGTCCTCACACACAGCTGTTTCCAAACCCCTGTAGTGTGTCTGGAACCAGGTCAGGGAAATGCAGGGTCTTGTGCACTACAAAGACTATACTTTGAAGTTTGCCTACTTTTTAGAACACTTCCGGACTAAGAGGAGATTCTGCCAAGAAGAAGAGCTGGAGAAGCTGTAGGAGGGGAACTGTCACTCTGGTTGTTGCTGTGTTGGGCTAGACTACTGCTTGCTCTTTCTGTCTTGGACAGTGAAAGGACAGGACTTTGCTTTCTGTCCTACTTGCCAAGGCTCTCCAAGGGCTTGTGTGTGCCTGCCTCCTAGTAAGAAGTTTCAGGGTCATCAAAGACTTCACCTGCACCCCCTGAACTCCTTTGCTAGGAGTTCTGACTTGCCAAGTAGTGCCAATTCCAGTTCTGGACCCTTGGAGTTGGTTTTGCTGCAAAGAAGCCCGAAAATCTACACATCGACCATCAGCGCCTGTTTTTCCCCACCATGCAATCGCTGCGTGCGGCCGAAGAATCGACACAGAGCCAGCCATGCGGCTGAAAAGATCACTGCATCCCGAGTCCTGAGCACTGCGTCTTCAACGTCTGAGACACCCACTCCGACTCTGACGCAGGCTCTGCAGCTGAAGAAATCGATGCATCACCTGCTTGAAGCTGTTAAATCAATGCAGCACCTGTTTTGCCACCGCCGCATCAACCCCAGCGCGTATGGATTTTCAATGCATCGCACCTGTTTGCCAAGTTCTTCATCGATGCAGCCAAGCAGTAAGGAACCAAGACCCGTGTCCAGAAACCGACGCATCACCTCCCCTCGCAGTAAGGAATCGACACATCACCTCCCTTGTCAGTAAGGAATCAATGCATCACCTCCCCTGGCAGTAAGGAATCGACGCATCACCTCCCATGCGAGTAAAGAATCAACACATTGCTTTGTTTTCTGGTGCTTCATCTACCCGGTGCCTCTTTTCGTCTCTGATTTTGACGCAACCCAGGTGATTTTTTGCCCGTTTTCTGTCGCAGGCACTAGTCCTACCCAAACAAGTGAGGTACCATTTTTATTGGATGATGTGTGGGAATATCCTCCAATGGTACTAACATTTGTTAGTGCCAATTGGATTTCTCTGCATTTGTACGTTCCAAATATAAGCCATAATGTAAAAAGACATTTTGAAAAATGCCATCTGAATCACATGCTGCTATGGGCACCCACAAATTCAGAAATGTACGAATAACCACTACTCCTAATCTCCATATCTTGTGCCAATTTCAGAAATACATAGGTTTCCTTGATATCCATTTTTCACTCTAACTATTTCACCATATGAATTGGTTTTTACTCGGTACCCAATGAAAAATCATTATACAGTGCATCTCAGTTGCTTGCTTTGGGTTCTCTTGTGTTTTTTGAGAATCTACAGACCCTGCATATCCCCACAGCCAGTAGTAATGGTATATTGTTTTTGCAAATTGGCCATTGTGACAAAAAGTTACAAAAGAAAACGTCACAAATGGCAGGGTTTTTTCTACTCATTTTCAATATTTCTTTATTTCAACAGTTAGTTTATTTGGGAAAACCTTGAGGGATCTACACGTGACCCCTTGCTGAATTCAGAATTCCGTCAGCTTTTCAGAAATCTATAGCTTTCCTAGATCACCCATGGCTTTCACACTGGTTTTAACCATAAACTGGAAGTAGGTTGAAAGCCCAAAAATAGGAAAAATGGGCTACCTCTTTGAAAAATGCAAAATTCGTGGTAACATTTCTTTGTTTTTGCTTCAGCTCTACATGTCCCTGAATGCTGGGAAGATGGTGAACCTTTTGTTGATGTCATTTGTAAGGAAAAAAGGAACCACTTTTTGTAGAGCACATTTTCCCCCAAAAATATATTTGGCAATTTTCTCAGTCGCCTCCAAGGGAAATCCACAAGGCCTAGTTACCTTTAGAATCCTCAGGATGTCTGGAAAAAAGATGTAAATTTGGCGTGGATTCCTTAAGTGGAAAAAAGTTATGGACCCCTGAGTGCGAACTACCCCAAATATCAAAAAAGGGCTTAGCACTAGGGGATGGGGGTTGAGCCCTAGCAGTTAAGGGGGTAATGCATTTTTCTTTGGGCCATCACTACCTTTGCTGCAACAGAATTAAAGTAGCTCGGGTTCCTGCAGGGCAGTACTTCATGTGTAGTTTTAACAAAGTCTGCTCTGATTATTTCATTAGCGCTGAGATACCCTTATGGGGTGATTCACGCGCTTTACAAAATACTAAATAAATAAATAAATAAATGTCACTGTCACCCATCCCAGGAACTGGAGCCATTGTTGTGCCCCACAGTTCCATGTGGTCACACTTTGGGCCCGGGTATAAACAGCAATTTACATGTCTCGTTCTTAAGTTGCCATCTTTTCTTAAAGACAATGACATTTGACACACATTCATTTGAGTGCCTATGCAGGATAATATTCTCCCAACTAAAATTTGCTTACATTTGCTTACATTTACACTTTGTAGGCACTCTATCAAATACCTTGAACATTCTGTACAAGGACTAAGTTCATTATGCAAAAATGTTATTTGTTATTGGACATTCAGCAACAGAGCTATCAGGATAGAATAAACAATAGCGGCCTGACGGGCTTCTTCCGAATGGCAACATGGATGATGTTTATTATATACTCAACATCACTCCTTTGATTAGACAGAGGAGCATTTCACTGGCACTGAGAAGTTGCCTTCAGGCCGGAATTCCAGACTAGCTTATTCCTGTTTACCTCTTGCAAGGGATGCTGCCCAGTTCTCCACCAAAAAGGGCAGCCAGATGTCACTTACCCACAGGATATGGGGAGTTTGGTCACCATACAGGGATTTGGCATATTCGCCCCACCTTAGGCACATTAGGTTAGGAAGCGCTAGGTAGGAGTACAATATATTACAGTACTTGCATTCAAGCTTATATTCTCTTTAATCAGCAAAATGGTTGAACTGTTTATCTTTTTCACCATTCTTGTAATGCTAATCACATTATTCTGTTTCCTTCTATTGATTATTACAGCCCACGTGTTTTACTCAAGAATTACAATGCTTCGATAAATATTGAAACTGTATGTTGTATATTTCTTGTGTATCTCTTTGGGTAAGCATGAGTAACCAAACAAAAGGGCTCTAAATTTGTTACCACAATTTCCTTGGGGAGTCAGGGGAGTCATGTTCTGAGGTTGCCCAATCCATTTGTTACCTTGTCAGGTTAATGGTGCAAATGGTGCACTGTGAGCAGCAGGACTAAGGCCAACATATCCTGAGGGTGTGCTCAGAATCAGTCTTGCACAGTTCTGATGTTTATGTTGTCCAACAAACGCACAGTTTTACTTGGGAAAGTATAAGCCATACGACAACAGGCCCAGACTATTTACATTTTGCTGGGAATATTTCAGGTCATTCCTGTTGTGTTAAAGTTATGTGTCACCAACAATATAGCTGGGTCGAATTTAGTTTGCAACCGTGTGACTTCTGTGCTCCACCGTTTATGCAACTTAATCAGTCACAGTATTTCCTTTCAGCAGAATCACTTCTCTTTTAAGTGCAGTTATAGGGCTTCACGTGTATTAGAAGTAGTGTGGCATGTAAAGCAGCAATCTTCACTAACACTGCTTAACAGTGGTAACACTAGTAACTGGATACAGGACACTGGTTTCCTACACCCCAGTGAAGGAAGGCCTACTACCCCCCTCAATCTAAAGTCTAGACAGTCTCTCCTAGCTGAGGTATTTTGCCTCTGCAATGCCCGCATATATATATGGAGGATGCATATAAATTGGGTTGTGTGTCTGTGTGTGTGTGTGTGTTTTTGTGTGTACACACTTTCTTGTGTGCCATGCAATGTGAATGCTGGTTGCATTGGAGTCAATATGTATGTGCTCTAGCAACATGGTGGCTGGCAGTGTGCATGGCTGTCCAGGTTTCATGTTTCTTCTGGAATCCTGTATGTATACATTCATCTGTCCCTCTCCTACATACCATTTCTCTTTGTGGGTCGATGAGCTAGGCCCAGCTCTCCTTCCTTGTCAGAATTATTTCATATTCTGACCTCCTCTCTGAGGGCCATATCCACTACACCCTGAACAGACATGGGGAGGTTGCAGTGCTCGACAATCCCAGCACAAGGTGATCACACTTGGTTCATGCACCTTCAGGATTGCAAGTGCCCACAGAGTTTAAAGGCTGCCAAGAGCTGAATTGGCCAAGAAGTGCAACAAAGGAAGGAGGACTACTGGGCGCTCAACTGAGTACTTTCTTCAATGCTTTACTCTGTGAAAGGTAGAGCTGTGCACCTGCACAGCTGACAAGACAATAAAAATCCAGAAAGGGACCCTTTGCTTGTGATCTCACTCTTTGCAAGCACAGATGTTGCAAAACTACATGCTGAGGAAAACCTGACGGCCTATGGAGCTGCTGAAGTGTGTTAAGCTCAGACACTCACCTGCACTCCTTTTGCTCTGCCTGACGACTGACTCTTCCCCAATCTCTCTGGGAACTGGCAGAAAGGCAGATATTAATAATACTCTGTCTATCTGGAAGACCCCAGGGGGAAATAGGGATGGGATGAGAGAGAGAGAAAGAAAGACAGGTGGTTGTTCTGGTTCTTGCCACCTCGGGGAATACTTCTCTGGAGAATCTAGCTGGGTCTGATTAGAGACTTCTAAGGTGTTGCAATTTTTCTAACAGGATATTTCTTGATCACTAGAAGAAGAAATAAACATAAGTATTCAGTCTAAGGATTCTTGATAGATAGAAAACCATATAATTAACTCTGTGTCTCATTTACAACTCAAGAGGCCTTTACCTAGAACTTTACACAATACGTCATATTTTTTAGGGATTAAATAATGTGATACTTTCTTAATCCAACCGTCCAGTGCAAAAACAGTTTGTGGAAGTTATCCTAAAAAAAATAAACATTCATTAAAACACTTATCAGCCCTTTCTTCTCAAATATATCATGTACGTCAAAGACTGAATGTACACCTTGGTATTTTCTTCAGATTAACTACTGACGTTCTCCTGGAACTTTTTCTGTTGTTTACACCAAAAAAATAAAAATAAAATACAATAATAGTGATTGAAGTTTCCAACAAGGTTATTCCTTTTATGTCCAAGAGTTCATTTTGTCTCTATGAGGAATTAGGCACTTGAAAACTAGTTCATGCAATAAAGTTGTTACCTTTTAATGTTTTTGTTGTAAAGAAAAACTTGTCCGTTTACTTGAAGCCCAAAGCGTCCGTTTATCAGCGCAATAAGTTTTTTTTTAAATGTCAAAAAATGACTTACCGGTTTATTTGCAATAAACTTCTACTCGAGTAGAGGACCGATACAGCCTTACTTTACTTGAAGCCTTTCCCTCTTTTTATCTTTTGCAGGGAACATCCGGAACAGCAGCTCCGACGTGCAGGAAGCGGAAGAAGGAGAACTCGGGACAGGAAGCCAGGCGACGCCCAACAGGAGGGATGCCGGAAGACAGGACGTCGGAATGCCGAAGACGCATGAAATCCAGATGAAGTTAGGTAAGTGCTGAGTCCAAAACGACATTAAGCAAAGATTTACATGCGCGGGCGGCTTAAAAACTCTCTGCCGCTCACGCTGGGAGCAGTTCCTCGTGTCTCACGTGTTTGGTAGTTTACACGTGTATGCTGCCAACGGTAAACTAGGAATTTACATACTCGTGTTCTGAGCACATTGCTCTATGATTTCTTATGCGTTCTTGAATCTCAATAACAAATCTTATTATTGCTGAGTCATGTTTTTTCCACATAGAATAATATCAAGCATTGTAAAATATATATTAAAATATACGGTGTAAAACATAATCAACACCAGAGTTTACCCACAAACAGTGTTTTTTGAATAACATCTTGGGAGAAATGCCTTAAGGAAAATTAACATGATTTGTACCCATAACAAAGTGTGACCGACCGTAGCAATGGACAGAGCCTGGCTGCTGTGAAGGACCTATGTGTCACATCCTGATGGACTGTTTCTGCCTTGGAAACATGAGGACAGGTTTAGCCATCTGACCCTGACCAAACTCCAACGTCTTGATGGCATCAGGACCCAGGGGAAACACATACATTCAATACAAGACCAAGGGTGAGCCCTGCTTTCTCATGACACACCCTGTGTCAGATGGAGCTAGTATTGCACATCCTAGTTGCCACCGTGAGTTGTTGAGGCTTCTTCCAATTCACCGTTAGCTTGTCATTCCTTTTATGAGCTAGAAGAGGTCACACTGATCCCAGAACCATTGGAATTTCATTTCTAGCCCATGAGGATCCAGAGATATAATTTCAACCTCCAGTAAGAACTCAGTAGCACAAAGTCTTCAGCTTTGTCACAGCACCATTAGAGGTCTTAGTTGGTTCCCCTAGACATATTGTTTCCCCTGCCAGGAGAAAATCTGCATTTCACCAGTGAGTTCTGAGATATCGGTCACTGAAATGACATTAATGCAATGTGATGTTCTGTTTTATTGTAATTGCTGTGGTGTGTTCCATTTTAACTAAGTGTTGCGTTATGCCCTGTCATTAGATCAAAGCCTACCAGAAAGTCAATCTGTCTAGTTTGCTTAAGACATCTTGAGGACATACAGAAAGCTTACTTAGGAAAGCATTCCGCCTTTTGCTTATCATTTACTTTATGGTTGTAACTCACATTTTCTGGCTTTATATTTGCTGGCTTTATTTGCTTTAGGCTGCCCAAACCTTGATTACTGTATTCTTCCACAAACACGTTTTCTGTAAACATGCCTTTAAATCTTGTTCTTATCTTGTCACAGTTGCTGTGCATTCAAAGACAGAGGTCAAATGTCATGGAGTTAGAGTGCATTGGTAGATTGGAGTGGATAGGGGTAGATTGGGTGGATTACAGTAGGTTAGAATGGAATGGAGTGGGGGTAGATCTACCCCAATATACTCCACTCCAAACTACCCTACTCCTATCTATCTCACTCCAATCAACCCCACTTTACTCCAGCCTACCCTACTATAATCCACCCAATCTATCCCACTCCAATCTACAACACTCCACCCTAATTTACCCCACTCCAACCTGCCTCACTCCACTCCAAACTATCCCACTCCACTACAATCTACCCCACTCCACTCCAATCTATCCCACTCCATTCCAATCTACCCCTCCCCACTCCAATCTACCTCAATTCACGGCATTCCACTCCACCCCAATCTACCTCAATATATCCACTCCAATCTACCCCACTCCACGTCAATCTTTCCCAATACACTCCAATCTACCCCACTCCACCCTAGTCTACTCCACTCCACCACAATGTACCCCAAGTCAATCTACCCCACTCCAATCTACCCCACTCCACTCTACCCCAATTTTCTCCACTCCAATCTACTCCACTCTACCCCACTTTAACCAAATCTACCCCACTATGCCCTAATCTACCCCAGGCCACCCCACTCCAATCTACCCCACCCCATCCCAATATTCCCCACACCACTCCAATTTACCACACTCCCCCAATCAACCCTACTCCACCCCAATCTACCCAAATCTACCCCACACCAAACAACCCCAATCTACCCCCACTCCAATCTACGCCACTCCACTCCAATCTACCTGACTTCACTTCAGTCTTCTCCAATCTACCCCAATCCACCTGTCAGGAATCAGGCTAATGTGATATCTGTAATCTCAGGAGGACGGAGGAGGCAGAAAAGAAGAAGGAAAAAGATCCTAGTGAAGCCTCAGGTGATAAATCACTGGAGTTATCTATAGGCTTATGTGGGATTTAGACATTTCAAGATGGCCGCCACATTAGCTGAGTATTTGTATGCATTTGTGTGGTAGGCAGAATGAGTCCGCGCGCTCTTCACTGCGCACTTCAAACTGAAATTCCTAGTGAGAAGTTCATTTTTTTGTCCGCTCCTCTTCTCAGAGTGGAGGCGGACTAATTCTGATTGACACTTAGTTTAGGGATAGCTTCCCTTCTTCTGTAGCCCTCAAGAGTGTGAGGGTCATTTCGTCACCGTTTACAGTGATTTTCTGCATCACTGAACACCTGAGTTCTGCTGCCGGTTGTCTCGGTAGACTCGGGTTAGTCAGCGTCGGAGTCAAGGTGTTCCAGAGAAGTTGGTTGTGGCTTGGAGGGTCCGTACCCTTTCCTCCTCCAAGCTGTGACTGAACGTTGGACTACATCATCGCCTGGAAGTCAGTAAGAAATTTCCAGCTTGCGCACAGAACAGTTCAGCCTCTTCCTCCCTATTGCGTGCTTACCCTTCCTTTCCTCCCTGTTTTTCCTTCCTTGCTCCTTTTTGCGCGCAGCAACTTCAAGAGGCACCTAGGAGTAATTGTGTTGGCGTATTCAGCATCACGCTTATTGAACTCTTGAGAGAAAGAACAGTGACTAAACTGTGTACAGTCCTCCTGGTCACTTCCTTAAGATCTGTGCATGCCTTATATGTACAATTGTATGTAATAACAGAAGAGAGGCAAGGTCTTCAGGAGTAATAGGTAGGAGTTAGTTCTAACCATAGGTAGTATCAGAATTGGTAGTGTAGTTTGTTTTATTGTTTTCTTCTCCTCTGTGCATTAGGTGTTTCCCCTCCCTGGGATCATTACTGGCTTCTTCACAAGAAGACGTTCCTCCGGTGAAGGTTCCTACCACGAGAGGGTTTCCACTATCCTGAAGCAGTCTCTTCTCTATCCCACTCCCCTTTCCCCCTTGTTGGTGGGCGTTACCATTTATATTTGGTGGCGGCACCGGCGAGTGGGTGTTGGGAATTTAGCGTCCATCCTGCTTTTGTGGAGATTCAGGTACTTCTGACACCACCCCACTTCACTCTTCCCCAATCTACCCCAATCCAGTCCACCCCAATATAACCTACTCCGTTCTACCCCAATCTACCCTGATCTACCCTACTCCTATGTACCCCACTCCAATCTATCCCAGTCTAATCTACTCCAATCTACTCCATTCTAATCTACCACACTCTATCTTAATCTACCCTAATTCAATCTACTGCACTCCAATCTACCACTCTAATTTACCCAACTCCTCACTCCAATCGACCCTACTCCACTCTACCCCACTCTACCCCACTCTACTGTCCACCAATCCAATCCACTCCACTTCACTCTACCTCAATCTACCCCATTCCAATCCTCCCCACTCCAATCTACACCACCCCACCCTACTCCAAACCACTAACATTTAGCCATGCTGACCAGCATCCACACTGGTGTACAACTATGGCTAAAAGACATTGCCAAACCAATAGCTGTCGCATAGGCAAGATCTATTGGCTTTCCTAGTGCTTGGTTTTAACTGTGTCGCTATGTTGCTTTCCATATGTTATTGTATAACATTCTGTTGTTTATTTACTTTTGATGTGTCAACAAATGGTGATATTATTCCAGTCAAAGGCAGCACATGCTTTAAAATTCCTTTCACAAGCAATCATTTATCAATGTCTTGAGATGGTAAAATAGTACTGACCCAGCTCTCCAACTACTTAAGACACCAGTCAGCCGATATTTCTGGCACAGAGCATGTGTCAACTTAGTGCTCCAGGTGCTCACTTTATGTGGGACAGCCCCTTGTGTTTGTTGATATTTATACATTTCAGGTATGGCAACCTTTAGGACTTGTGCCACTGCTGGCCAGTTGGCAAGGGTAAAGCTTTGGTTCTGGGTTGCTCATCAATTTATTTCTTCTGTCTTTACTTCAGTTGCACCAACGAGAACTGGGTATGATAATGGAGGAGCATAATTTAGACTCCATCCCCTTACACATTATCAGTGCACAATTTACAATTATATTTGAAATTATATCCACTGTGTTCCATAATAATATTAATGTGTGTTAACATTCAAACACGTTAATAAAATGTAACTATTGAGAAACTAAAGCTTTATAGATGTGTGCACTAACGTTCATTTAAAAGGCTTACATGTATTCATTATTGAGGTTTATATTTCAAGCTATATTTGCAAAAGTAAACTTGTATCCTATGTCACTTTTGCATATATTCTGAAAGTCATATTTGAAAGTGTAATCATGTATGCTTTATTTGCGTTTGCATTTGTTCTTGAGTTTCATCTGCACAAGTATAATAATGTATTTTGAAGTGCATGTTTTAATGTTTAGTTAACATTAGTCTGACTAAAGGCCTTGATTTTGAAATGCGCTTTGCTTGGTTAGTGTGTTCTTTCTTCTGAAAGTGCCATCTCAAGGTTTCATTAGCTAGAGAAAGGAGCATTGTTGTCTCTATTCGTTTCTTTATAGTAAAGTCTGAGAAGAAAAATCTTGGCAATAAAAGTGAAGAACTAATGAGCAGATGAAACCTTCTATTCATCGTGTATCAGAAATGGACGGATGTTCAGGGTTGCAGTAACTGTCCAAGTTCTGTTGGATGGGAAAGTCGGGGATTGTTGCAATTGCATAGCACGATGATTGAAATGATTGGTACCTGGTGGGGTGGGAAAGGATACGACTGCTACTGAAGTCTCTGTTGTTTTAATTAATGTTCACACTGTTAGAGGTTAGAGCAGATTCCCTCAGACTTTGAGGAGTACAGACCTCTATACTTCTTTTATTCTTGCAAGTGTGAAGCTTTATGCTAAACACTTATTCCAATTCTGAAAGACGTCAACTGGAGTCTTCACTATGCTGGCACCTTCTTCTATTACCAAATGTCCTTGAAAACCCACTGTATGAACTATCCTTATCCTAACTTGAACCTTTATTAGATGATTTTAGAACTTATTCATGTTTAGGAGAGAGAATCGGCTTTTGTATTGCTGTGGCTGTGATTAATTTGTCTTATTCTACTGAGACTGAACCGCTGTAATCTTGTATTTTTCTAATATTCTCCTGAATTGCATATATATTGGATTGACTATTAATTGGAAATAAAATTTGTTAACTTCAGTCACCGATTCCATGTCTTTATTGTATGGCCAAATGGGCTTCCCGATGATTGAATTGTTTTATTATTGATAGCTCCGTTGGTATCTCAGTCAAGTTAAAAAGATCCATCAGAGGAAAAATTGTAAACCACACACCTGTGTGCTCTCAGATGGTAGCTTGTCAGATGGTTTAGTTATTGAGACATAGGAAGTTACTGCATCCATGTTAGAGCCACAGATTTGCCCAAGCCCTGTCTTGATCCCAAAGTCCATGTCTTGATTCAGAGGACCATCGGTACTCCAGAAATTTGGAATTAAGTTATAACAGTGGAGGAGTGCGCATTAATAGGGTTGTGCATTGCAATTGCTTATGTCTAGCTTGTGGTGTTTTGCTGATATTGCATAGTGTGACTTGATGATGTTTTAAGTTGTTGTGCGGATGTGGAAGCGCTTCATTGCAAAGAAGTTGAAGTGGTTATAAGGCTGAACATAGCCTAAGAGCCGAGGATAGTAATAAAATTATGCTGTAATTGTCTGCTTTTTGGTGGTGATAGTTGTGAGCGATACCAAGTTGTGAGACATTGTCGGCTACACAATTGAGATAGGGATAAATATCTTTGTGTGAGACTAAGGTGTGGTTGGTGTGGCAGATCCTTTTGTGCAGGGTTGAAGCAAC
Organism: Calotriton arnoldi; assembly: GCA_963921515.1. Taxonomy (NCBI): domain Eukaryota; kingdom Metazoa; phylum Chordata; class Amphibia; order Caudata; family Salamandridae; genus Calotriton; species Calotriton arnoldi. The sequence continues at coordinate 747,540 of CAWUFW010009128.1, forward strand.
ACTAATATGGGCGATTTCCCGCTGGTCGAGGTTCCACTGGAGTGTGAGTCAGGATAGGCCGGAAAGTGTCACTCCAGACAATTTCTTCTGTGATTGAATACTGCTGATTCTTTACTGTAAAGTTATTGAATTTTGCTTTGCATTTTTGTTGTTGTGCTTGTATTGCAATGCTCAGGGACAATTGTAATGGATGTTGGTTCCGCAGTTCCTTTGTAGAAACCTGAGCCAGCAGGAAACATGCCACCTACTTTGACAGTCCCTACTGGAGTAGATATATCAGCTAATACTCCTGTAGTCCCAGGAATGAGAGGAACTACTTTAGTCCCGACTCAGGTGAATCCCCTTTATGTACATATATACAGCATCAACCATGAATCAGACTGGATTTACTCCTGTAAGAGAGCCCGCTTAAAGATCTCAACATTTTGACATGTCTATTTTGGAATTCACCTCAGAGTGTTACCAACAGTAATCCCAGGGAAAGGATAGCGTCTAATACCTCTGTCGTACAGAATGGTATTAATTCCTGAGAACTGGAGGATTTGATAAGATTTTTCAATGGGCCCCCAAGAGAAAGTGAAGGTTCAGGATTAGACAGAGAAGTAATCCAGACCCCAGTGAGGGAAAATGCAGTGGATGTAGTCAAACTAAAGTTAGAGATGGATGAGTTGATATTAGGAACCCTTGATCTTTCCCAATTAGATACCTACCAAGAGAACAAACTTGTATTCATCTGTAAATATGTTACCAAACATGCAGGACAAGCTCATGATAAACTGTCTGAACTGGCCTATACTAATAATGTAGATTTAAGCTGAACTAAATAATTGCAGAAGAGATACCTTGTATGTTTTGATGAGATTGACATTGTAGTATGAGAACACCAGGAATGACAACTCAAATTAAGGAATTAATTAGTTGCATATGAAAATGGAATGAGCTAAATAAGTGGGAAGGCAGATGGGTGAAGAAGAAAGATCAATAGAAACCAAACAACAGGGAGCAGACTCCATCTTTAATGGATGGAGAGGGAACTTTGAATTTTCCATTGAGGGAAGTGCCTGTTGGAGGCTATGCCCATGTGCCTTGGAGTAGCAGTGATCTTGTGACATTCACCAATGATTTCCCAAAATTGATAGAAAAGCCAGTGGAATGGGTTGCAAAATTTGGTGATTTGTGAAGATTTCACAAGTCTTGTGGGTGGATTTGAATACCTGATTTGTGGGCAGAATGTAAAGTGGCTATAGGGTGGCTGGAAAAGGAACTCTTGAGAAACGGTATGAGGGGGAAAATTCATTGATAAATAAAACAACACATTGGATTCATCACGTGAGAGGGTGCCGCTCCCTGATAAGAGATGTAATTCTAAGGGCAAGACGGTGCAAGCTCTACGACTCCCCTACAGATTGCATAGAATTATTGCTAAAAGACGAAGGTCTAGTCGATAACATGCTAACCCTTGATATCAGAATCTGTCCACCAGAACCGTCTAAAATCCAATTCAAATAACGTATATCTATGGGCCAGCCAAATGAATTTCCGCCACACATAATAGATCGCCCATGCTCAGATTCAACCCTGGGGTCAATCGATTGACTTTCAAATGTGGACCCCTTTACAGATAGCCACCCTCCCTCTGAATTGCCAAAGTCTACCCTCTGCTCATCAATGGAGAATAGATTGGTATTATGTAGCAGTGGCAGGGTCAGTGGGGGCCACCCCGCAAGCAACAGTATTGGATACCTAGGGGCTAAAGGGACCCAAATAGTCACTAGTTCAGCGGGTATGAATGAGGCAGTTGTCCTCATCACCAGTGATTCTGTTAGTCCAAGTGACGCTGCGCAGGTCAGCTTAGTATATGCTTCCAACTCCATGCTAGTCTCTTGGAATGTGGCAGGGCTAAGTATTAAATTGTCCCTCTCTCACTAGAACAGCTTTATATCGTTTTTTTTACATTTGACTTCTACAGGAAACTTGGCGTACAGCTCCCATATATAAGGTGGGTTATGTAACTTACTGTCACCTGCAGTGACAAAGGGAAAAGGCGGTACAGCAAGAGGACTGCTAATATGGGTTAAAATAGCACTGGGTTGCAAGAGCACACTCCATCGTTCAGAAAGCCCGGATATCCTGGGGATCGGACTGCAGGGCTGTTCAGGTAAATCCATTGATATTTACAACATATATGCCCGAGGAACAAGGGGGGCAAACCATCAGCCATATTCCATCATCTCGAAGAGTTGTCGGATGAGAGAACAGCACAATCCCCAATGTTGATAGCAGGTGATTTTAATGTCACATTTGAACCCCTCGACATAAATGATGTGAAGGAGACTACTGAGGAAGATGCCAAGTGGTCTGTCCCCCCACTAGATCTTCCTCCAGTCAAGAAATGGTCCCAAGTAGTGTTGCAAGTAAAAGCTCTAGCTTGGAGTTTAGGCTAAGGGCAGTAAAAAGCAGTAAATGGCAGGTGAAATTCAGATTGAACTGGTGCCAACACCTACAAGAGGGCTAAAAGCCCGAGCCGCATTGATTATATCATGTTAGACTTGAGGCTCTGGCGGAGCTTTATTGACATGGTTTTGGGCAAAACCACTGATAGCGACCACAATCCGCTTATCCTAAGAATGCTACCAGTTTGGGGATGACCAAGCAAACAGACCATCGCCCAACAGCTAACGAAGGAAGTCTTACCATCTAATGATAATCGCCGCCTAAAGTGGCGAAAGATAATTATACGCGAAGATAAACTTGCTGGGTTGAACCGGTACTTGTTGGTAGGCATGACAAAACTTCCGTCCCTGCTCGAGGAAACAGGAGGGCTAGTAGAAGTAGGTAACACCTTTACTCACTTCTTCAAGCAACTGAGCTCCCATTTTACTGTAGTTGGGCACCATGCAAAACTCAGGAACACAAAAAGGGAGTCAGAAACATGGTTCAACAAAGAGTGTAGAACCTCTCACATCCAGTTAGCCAAGGCAATAAAATCAAAAGATAGTGGGCAAATTAGAACAACAAGGAAGAGTTACAAGTTAGCCTTACAAAAAGCAAAAAGAGAGTGGGACAAATCCTGCTGGTAGTCAATTAAAGAAGCTTGTGCTGCCAGAAACTCAAAAAATCTTTGGTCACTGATTGCATGGGGCAATGATGCAGGGGCTCCACCCCCCAAAATCACATTTTCGCATCAACCTGGTACGATCATTTTCAAAAACTTTACCTAGACTCTGATATATCACCCCTGTTGGGAGTTGTCAAGTAAATATCTGAGACCCCTGGAAGTGATCTCTTCTCTCTGGGTAATATCGAGGCCTCTTGTAGTGGGCTGGCCCCACGTGTACAGCATACAAAGTAGACGTAGCCGAGTTGTAGTTGATGTAGTTTATTCAGTAGTAGCTGTAAGCTGGAACAGGCCCCACCAGGAGCAGCCTCCTAGCTGCTCAGCCCATCTTCTCAACTGTCCCCCACACACACAGGCACCCAAGCATTCCACTCACACTGACATTCTGACCGGAACACTCACACTGGCTGAGCAGCTAGGTAGAGGGAACAGAATGACATGACCTGAGGATACTACACCTCTATTGGCTGAATAGTTCAGGCAAAAGCCCAAGCTCCCTATGGTATACCGGGGGACCTCTTTCGATGTGACAACCTCAGTTGGTCTCATTATATCTTACTACTGACATTGATTGGTAAGACTCTATACACAACGGGGAACATGGCGGCCAGCTAGCGCCGGTCGCGAGTCACTTGCCCTCCAGCTCCTGACATGTTGCTGAGACGCTGAGACTGCGCTGAGACTGTGCATCTTACCTCGGGGCCCGGGATGTGAGCTCTTGTTCGTGACATTGTTTGTTTTGCCCCTCTTTTCGCTTCGGGCTCATGTCTCGTGGTTTTTCATGGTTTTCCGTGGTTCCCGGTTTTTTCGTGGTTCCCAGCGTGGATTGCTGGGTAAGTGCGGGGGTGTTGGCGCTCCGCTCCGCTTTGACTCCGCCCTGACTGTGCGGCGTGGTGTTGTGGGTCTCGGCTGTGCCTGGCTTCCCGCTGACTTTCCGCCGTTGGCGCCCTGTGCATACCTGTGGTGCCGGGAGTTTTACCTCGATCTCTTCGCCTGGTTACCAACGGGTTGCAGCCCGCAGGTTTCGGTGGCTCAGTGAAGGTGAGAGATTGTTCACGCTGGGGCATAGGTGTTTGAGGGTTGGAGGAGGATCTGTTTGTGGGGGGACGTGTTGTTTTGTGCGTACGTTTAACAAACAGAACGGGAGGATTGATCACCGGATGGTGGGACTGGAGTAACTGGAGTAACTGCTGCGCATTTAAGGGCATATAAAGCAAATAAAGACATTTTGCGGGGGAGCCTGGACTCATTAAGCCTCATTGGGATTGTGTGTGAGCGCAATCTCCTGGATGTGTCGCAGCTTCTCTGTGGCTCTGTTAAGGGGTGCGGGGGCCCTTACAGAACTTCGCCGTGCTGGTTGTTTTTCCAACAAGCAGCCCACTAGCAGTGTCTGCTTTAAGGGCAACATACGTTGTAACTTGCTATTAAAACCCCCTGCTACTTGTGTCAATAGTGCAGAGGGAAGTCCAGGCACTGTCGAAAAGAGCTACTTGGTAACCAAGTCTGAGTCAAGTCATAACTCTAAGATAAGCAGGAGAGATGTATGTTTCCACCCCATGGAGTTAGTTAACCAGCCACCTGGACGTCTAGTTGTCAATAAGGAGATCTCACCTTTAGGCGCTGGTTCGTCTAAGGGGAGTCGACGGAGGAGGTCCTGAGAGGTAAAAGGTACAAATTGAGATCCTGTGCATTTCTTCCCAGGGCATCTTTGGATCAGCAGTCCACTTCATTAAAAGCAGTTATTGAGCCTAGTGGGGCTTTATTTAAAAATCGCAAGAGTAGGCTGCAGTCAAAAAAACCTGCCAGAGCCTCCCCTGCGAAAAGCAGGAAACCTAAGAATTTGCCCCTCCCAAAGGTGACCCCATCTCTTAGATCCTTCTTTAAGGTTAAACCACAATCAAATATGGATCTGGCACAGCATGTTGTCTCCGGGCCATCTCAACAGCCAAAACCGGTTATCCCCCTTTCCAACCGATTCACTCCGCTGACTGACCTGGTTGTCTTGGATGGGGGGGTGTCCCTGTAGATGAACAAGTTGAGGCACAGGAGGAGGCACCGCAACAGAGCCCAGACTCGCTTCATGATATGCTTAGACACTTATCAGCAGAGATTGGAGCTCATTTCGCTACCTCTGAGTCAAACCAGAGAAAGATTCAAGAGACCTGTACAAATCTTGAGGAGAATCTGTCAGCCTTAACACACAGGATGGAGGCACTTGAATTAAAAGTAGGGGAGTTGGGGCAGGAGGTTAGAGACAACGTGCTCGAAGTGGATAAGTTAAAGGAAAGGGAGCGGGACCTGGCAGAGAGGATGGAGAGGTTAGAGAACAATTCAAGAAAGAATAACATCAGGATTTTGGATCTAAAAGAAGGAATGGAAGGTGATAATCTTAAGTCATATGTGATTAACCTTCTGATGAAAGCCTTCCCTCAAATAGCATCACCGTCTGTTTGGGAAACAGAGATCCAACGAATTCACAGGGACCCTTTTAGGTTGAATCCTGCCCGGAAAAAACCCAGGAAAATTCTAGTTAACATTCAATCCTACCTCCTCAAGGAACAGCTTTTGAGGGCGGCACTTAAACTTAAGTCAATTCAGGTGCAGGATGTCTCATTTAGGATTCGATCAGATATTTCACGGGTTACCGAGGATAGGAGGTGGGAGTTGGGGAAACGGTTGGATTCTCTAAAACACATGGGGGCCCAAGCCCAACTACGATTTCCAGCTTTTTTTAAAGTGGTTTGGGCTAACAAAACCTATAATTTTAGGTTCCTCGAGGAAGTAGATGACTTCTTGAAACATGCGAAATAGAGTGTTTTGTTTTTTTTAGTTTTTTTTTTAGAGAGTATTGTGTAGTCGCATCGCATCCCCGTTTTTTTGGGGGGGCTGGACGGTACTGGCTCATAGGGCAATATTCTATTGCCAAAAGGTAGACAGGAGGGTTCCCGTGGGAGGTGGGAGGAGGGACAAGGGGGAAAGGGGGTGTTGGATTTTTGTAAGTCTTTCACATTTGTTGGTGGGGAGCATTGGGGAAAAGAAAAAAAAAGAAATAAGTGTAAAATCAATCTCATGTGATATAAGGACCACTAGTAGCTCTAAAAACTATAATAGAATGCTTAACCAGGATTATGGCTGGGGATAGACCCCCTCAGGGAGGGAAACACCTTCTAGAATTTCTCAGCTGGAATGTGAACGGGCTGAGGGTTAAAAGAAGACAGCGTCTAATCCTTCAGTATTTAAGGAATAGTAACGCCAAGATCCTTATGATCCAGGAGACCCACTTGTTAATGCACGAATTCAAGGCCCTATTTGGAAAACTTAGGTGGGTGGATAAATTTGTTGCTTCTGATCAGCAATGTTGCTCAAAGGGGTGGCTATTATAGCTAAAGTAAATGCAGGAGTGGAGTTTATTCGATCACAGGTGGATGGGAGAGGACGTTGGGCCATTGCAGAGATAAAAATTCTGGAGTCTAAGTATACTCTAGCAACCTTCTATGGGCCAAATGAGGATGACATTTCCCCTTTAAATAGTCTTTGCCTCGCCTTGGTTGAGTATGAAGCTCCTTTGATATTAGGAGGAGACTTCAATGTTCTCCTAGATAACAAGTTAGATAGGTCCTCCCCTCGTACGCAGATAGCGGCTCCCCGAGTTAAGGCCCATCTCCTGTCTATGATACAAAACTTAAATCTTAGGGATGTGTGGAGGGCTAAAATGGGGGATAGGAGAGAGTACTCGTTTTATAGTAAGAAGAACTCTCACTTCTCTAGAATTGATTATATATTTATAGATCATTCGGATGTTGATAAAATCTGCTCAGTTAAACATCTGCCTATCCACCTATCAGATCACACGGCGATAGTTTTTGAGTTAGATCTTCCTCCAGACCTCACTCGGAGGAGATGGACGTTAAATAGAAGATACCTCTTGCAACCCTCTACACCTAGCTTTTTGAAGTGCGAGACAACAATGTTTTTTCAGAATAATCTAGGGTCCACCGCAATACATATTGTCTGGGATTCTTTTAAAGCTTGGATAAGAGGTATACTTAGAGGGGCAGTTGCGGGTTGGGCCAAGTTAGAGAGGACCGAGTTGGCTGATCTGGAGTCTCAACTAGCAGGGGCCGAGGCTGATTTGAAGGCGAGGTGTGTCCCTCAAGTAGGAGATGGTATCCTAATACAGAAAGTGGAGGAACTTCAGTTGAAGTTCAAACTTAAGTCGGAAGAAATTTTACATCAGAAGTGTGAGGCGAGTAAAATGAGAGATTTTGAGCAAGGGGAAAGTTGTGGTAAATTTTTTGCTATGAAAAGTAGGGCAGATAGAGCTGATAATTATATTAAAAAGATCAAAGTGGGCACACAAGTTATAGAAGAGAAACAGGCCATCGAACAGGCTTTTATGCGCTTTTTTCAAGAGTTATATCACAAAAATCTTATGGGTAGTGTGAAGGATATTGACGAATGGCTTAATGGAAAGCAACTACCAAAAATCACTGAAGCCAATCAACTCTTCCTCGCGTCAACAATAACTGCGAGTGAGATTTTGGAGGTTCTGGATGCATCTAAAAAGGGGAAGGCCGCAGGTCCTGATTCTATACCGAGTGAGGTCTACTCCATATTGAGGGAAGAGATTATTCCGGTGTGGCAGGATTTGTTTAACCAAATTTTGGGAGGTAAATCCCCTTTGCCTGCTTCTTGGAGAGATGCGGTAATTACTCTGATTCCGAAGCCCGGCAAAGATCCAACGCAGTGCCAATCATATCGGCCAATATCGTTACTAAATACAGATTATAAGGTTTTTGCTGGAGTCTTAAACAACTGGCTCTATAAGATCGTAGGTCCCTTAATTCATGAAGATCAGAAAGGCTTCCTCCCGGGCAGGCAAATGTCGGATCTAGTCCATACATTGATCGGGGCTATAGATTTGGCTTCGTTGCAGAATCTCCCTCTATCTATTGTCACGGTTGACGTGGCTAAAGCTTTTGATCGTGTCAATTGGCTCTTCCTAGATAGATCTTTAAAGAACTTTGGTTTTGCCAAAGGGTTCAGGGAAATTATCAAAAAATGTATGCATCACCACAGGCTCAGATTTTGGTTAATGGTAGTCTTTCCCCTTTTGTGAAAATAGGCCGCGGTACCAGGCAGGGTTGCCCATTGTCCCCCATTTTATTTGATCTTTACATAGAACCATTCGCACAGAGTTTGAGATTAAATAGGAACATCATTCCCTTTGAAGTAAACGGTTTTGTAAGGAAACTAGCGTTATATGCGGACGATCTAATCGAATTTTCTCCTAATATTAACACCACCCTACCTGAGCTATTTTTAGAAGCTCGGATTTTTGGGAGCCTGTCAGGTTATGAAATAAATGAAGACAAGACTGAGATAATGGGATGGAACATCTCAGATCAGGGGAGAAACCTTGCTAGAGAGCTAAGATATTTAGGGGTTATAATAACACAAGATCTTGCCCAACTACCAAAGATCAATTTAGACAGAGTCTCGAAGGAGGTGGAAGTCCTATTAAAAAGATGGCAAAATATTCCCTTGTCTCATTATGGCCGGGTAAACCTAATTAAAATGTGTGTCCTTCCTAAGTATACGTATCTTTTTAATAATATCCCTCTAGAATTTAAGAAAGCTGACATCCTTAAGATTCAGGGCAAGATCTCCTCTTTTATTTGCGCCGGCAAAGGGATTAGGTTGTCTTGGAGAAAATTACGGCGCAAACTAGCTCAGGGGGGTCTGGGCCTGCCTGATCTTCAGTTATACTGTTGGGCCTACCAACTAAAAAATTGCAGGATGTTGCTGCTCACCCCTGATGAATCTCTAAAAGGATCCATGTTTAAGGCTATGTTAGTTGGGGTGTCGGAGATAGGTTTTATGTATAAATTTGGCTCTCCTAAATTTTTCAAAAAAATTCATCTGAAGAACCTGTCTTGGGCTACCCTATTATAGTGATTGGGCTCCGGTTTGGGACTCTCCGGGTACTCCAGAGTGTCTTAGGGACGCGTTAGCATCCCCTTTGAAATCGGCGGGAGTTGTATACTGGAAGGATATTATGGTGGACAATAAGTGCCACAGGTGGGAGTTTTGGAGTCACATCACGGCGGGAACTTTATCTAGGTTTAAGTTTTACCAGCTGGCTCCTGGTGTAGGAGTCAATGTGGGTCCCGTCAAGAGGAGGACGCCATGGAGCAGGATTTACAAGATCCTTCCCTGAGGAAGAAGGAAGTTTCCCTATGGTACAATTATCTTCTGGTTGCGGCACAGAGTAAGATGGAAGAGCCATATCGAGTCTGGGAGAGCTACTTGCCGAGTGAGGAGCTGAAAGAACTTTGGCAAGTATCTCTAGATCTTCTTTACCCTGTGATTAAATCTGCTGCACTCAGAAAGAACCATTTTTTCACACTACACAGGATTTACTGGTCCCCGCTCAAATCTTCCAAAATAAGTGGAGGTGGTGAAGCTAGATGTTGGAGATGTGGCTCCCAGAATGCTGATGATATCCATATATTTGCCACCTGTTCAAGCATTCAAGGGTTTTGGAGTGCGGTGGGTAAGACCATTTCTGGGGCTTTGGGATCCACTCTGGAGGTAAGCCCATCACTTATTTTATTTGGTACGGTATTGCAGTCGGGGGGCCCACCTACACTATGGCACAACAGAAACTGAGGTTTTACTTAATCTTGTTGGCCAGGAGAGAGATATGCAAACTGTGGCGCCAGACAATGTCCCCCTCATGGAATGCATGGTGGAGATCAGTGGGTTATTTTAGAGCTATTGATCAGAGGATAAATGTATATAGAGGGAATGTTGATAAGGGGGCTTTTTGGAATTTACTTGATACTTTATCTTTGGTTTAGTTTGATTAGTTTTAAATCCAGGATATGCCTCCGATGATTATACTCTCTGGGCAGCTCAGGTTGTGTACATGGGTGTTTCCCATAAGAAGCTACGGCTGAGATTGGTACTATTAGCTACAAGCACCAGGGGTCGATCTGGTCGAAAGGTTGTTGTAGCTACAGAGGTCATATGAGGAAATTTTTTTTTTTTTATATCTTACTACTTTCAAACACCATAGCAAGAGGTGCCTCAATCCCAGGGTCCTTGCGAGGGGCAGAGGTGGTACCCTTATATAAAAAAGGGGACAGAGAACTACCTTGCAACTACAGGCCTATCAGCCTAATAGATGCGATACAAAAAGTATTTTGCCGATCCCTTCTACAAAAGATACAGGCTTGGGCTGATGAAAAAGCTATTCTAACACATTACCAAGCGGGTTTCAGAGAAAATACTGGGACAATAGACCAGGTGTTCCGCCTTCTTCTTCTATACTGGAATGTTGTGGTCATTGGTAAGGGCAGTTTGCATATTGCCTTTATAGACCTAAAGTAGGCTTTCGATTTAGTTCCCAGACAGAAGCTGTGGCAAATCCTTAGAGAAATGGGAATCCCATCCAAACTCCTCAATCTAGTTATAAGGCTTCATGAACATAATCTTGCCCCGGTGAGGTTGGGTTCGCAGGGATAACTCACAGACCCTATTCTAGTTAGCAGGGGAGTACGGCAAGGATGTGTATTGGCGCCCACACTCTTTTCCCTATATATCAATGACGTGGTACGATTCATCTCCCAAAATCCTGCCGATGCTCCAACCCTAGGCAAGGACAAGATTGTGACCCTCTTATTCGCAGATGACACACTGCTGGTGTCTAAAACCCGGGGGGGTTACAGTAACTCTTAAATAAATTCAAACACTTCTGCGATAAGCGGGCTCTAGAGAGCAACACTACCAAAACGAAATGTATGACTCTAAACCCCCACAAATCCTACAGGGGAAGGCCAACCTTGGGAGGGGCATCACTGGAAAGAGTAAGCACATTCAATTATTTAGGGGTAAAATTATCAGAGAAAATGTGTTGGAAACCCCATGTAACAAAGATGACCTTGAAGCACAAGCGGATAACAGGGGCCCTGGGGAAAGAACATTGCTCCTCGGCAAGCAAGCCGGTTGCCGCCACTCTGAAAGTTTACGATCTAAAAGCAGTTAGTTCTGCTTTTTATGGGTCAGAATTATGGCGTTGCAACAAATTAGAGGAGCTCAAGAGATCAGAGCATAAATTCCTAAGAAGTTTGGTGATGTTGCTCCAGAGCACCCCGCATCTTCACCTTTTGCTAGATATGGGAAGACGATCTATCACCGACATAGCCAAGCTTCGCCCATTGTTAGTTTGGGCTAGAATTAGGTCAACTCTCCTCATATGCCGATACTATGGTGGAAGTAATCTGCCCTGATACCATAAAAATTATGGTTGGATGGGCAACGTAAGGATGCTCCTAACAGACACAGAGTTGCAGGGCGCCCGGGACAACTCCAATCCATCTTTGCTCCAAAAAAGCATAGTAAAGAGGCATTACTGGGACTGGGTCACACCGGGAGATTGCCAGAGATCTTCATGGGGGAAGTTAATAACAGAATTCAGACTCCACAAACAGATCAGCTTCTTGGAGCCTTACCTTGACTTAATACAAACACCACATGACAGAAAGCTGTATACTCAGTTTAGGTTTGGCTCCTTCCCTCTGAATGACTTCCAACATAGATGGCACAGTAATGCACTAACATCGGCAAACTGTACCGGCTGCAAGGCGCTCACGAAATCTGTGGCACATGTCATGTTTGCCTGCGCAGCTTACTCATGGCCCAGATCAAAATGACAAAAACCGATTTGCAAACAAATGGGTACACACAATTATCGGGAGGCCATGAGAATCCTTAAATTAGACACAAGACCACTGTATGCCTGTGCTGTCGCTAAGTTTCTCGGTCACAACTGGGGTAATAGGAAATGGTTCCAAAGCGGTTGACTACAATGGGGGGTCAGCGTCATTTGTATATACACCGCATATCGTTTTACTGTACTCTTGTTATAATCTTGTTTCCCATAAAACAATAGATCTAGGCAAAATATTGAGAGTCATCCACGAGCATTAGGTAGTACTGACTCAATCTGAGCATCTTTTAGCGTAGCTGGTTTTTGACACAGAAATTGCACAAACCAAGGAGATTTTAAGATTTTAACAAGAATGATTTATTAACATAATTTCAACATCAATGCACATATGTATTTTACATTTTATAATGTTGCTTTTTTTAAATTCACAGCCGATCTGATTTTACATTAATTTATTATCGCACATTTTTTTAAGTCAAATATTGTGGTTTTATACGATGGTCATTGGTGTCAATCTGTGACTGTGGAAACTTTTATGGCATGCATGCGGAAATAAAGTATATTTGACTGAAACTCGTTGTCACATGCCCCATCACCATTAGTGATTAAGCAGGTGATGACCTATTTGATAGGAAAAACATCAGCTAAAGGCATTGATTGGGTCAAGATTGCCAGGACGACTCTAGAGCCCAAGAGTCAGTGCATACCTATTATAGACATTGTTGCAGGTGTTTAAGCAGCACTGTGGAATGGAGACTCTCAAATTAAAAGGCATGGGAAAGTTTGTTTTCTCGGTTTTTGACAGGATTGAGACCTGCGGTTAGCTTGATGATTCAGCAGCATTTGATTTGTTGGCAGAATAAATCAGTTGATGAGATTGTAAATTATGCGGAATATCGCAGTGATGAATTGGAAATGAAGCAAAAGCAATTGAAGGAGAAATTGATGGTGGCACACATGAAAGCAGCACCAAGAGGAAGTCAGAGTCAACCTAGTGCAGGGAATGTTGGTTCTATGCAAGGAGTGTATCAGCAGGGAACTCCTCTGATCAAGGTGGAAATGGGTTTCTGCAACAAGGCAGAGGTTGCGGTGTTCCAATTGACCCAAGTACTGGGATTTACGTAGCAACTTTGAAAAAATTTAATCCTAATCACTTTTGCAATAAATTTGGGCATTATAAGTGGGAATGTTATCTTAATTCCAACAAATTGATGAATGAAAACCAGGTTCAGAATTCAGGGTTCACACAGCCCCAGAGTAATACCCTGTACAGTCACAAAATGTCCTGAGACCAATAATGCTAATTTCTAATGTGCCACAAACTCCAGTGATGCAGATTCCACAAGCCCCAATAGCGCAGCAAAATACAAATGGTACCTAATTTAATTCAAATCAAGTCCCAAATTTAAATCAGAATTCCTTCCAAAATCAGAATGCATTTCGCAATTTCCTATGTTTGAGACACTTGAGGGCTACGGGTCTGATCAGTCACAAAGATGGTGCCTGAGGGGGGAGGAAAATTGCATACTTGGCACAGTCTTAGAAGTAGACCAGAGTGGTCCATTTGTAGAAGGTGAGGTGAATGGACACACCATATCATTGTCGATTGAAACTGGCGCAACCCGCTCTACTGTTAGAACAGGGGGAGTGCCAAACCTACCCTTTTCAAGAAAAAGAATACATCTGTCGGAGCCCCAAATAAGCAAATGACAAACCCCGTAACAGAATAAGTACTTGTTAAAAGAGGGTCCTTTGAGGAGAATCACCAGTTTGTGGTATGTGACTCAAGTCCTGTGAGCTTACTAGGACGTGATCACTTGTGCAAATTAATTTGCACAATCTATTGTACCCCAAAAGGAGTAGAGTATCAAACCCATGATGAAGATGTCGTCTTTAAATTGGCGAGTCAAGGGCCAATGATTGGATTGTACTCTTTGATGACAGATGTTGATTTACCACTGGATCTCAGAGATACGATGAAGCCTGAAGTCTGGGACTTTTCAGGAAACGATATTGGTCTCTTAAAGGGAGTTCGCATAAAAGTAAAACCTAATGTTGAGTATACGCAAGAATCCCACAGCATAATCTGGCCCCTGAAACAATTGCTGGGATTACTCTAGTCATTTAGTCGATGATACAACAAGGCATTTTGAAAGATATAATGGGGAGTTCATGTAATTCACCTGTTATGGGCTTGCAGAAGCCTTGTGGTAAATATTGCATAGTGCACGACCTGAGAAAGATCAAAAGTATTGTTGTTCCCTGTTGTCCCATGGTACCACATCCAGCTGTGATTTTATTTCAAATTACATGTGAGGCTGAATGGCATACTGTCATTGATTTGTGTCAGGCATTTTTCTCTGTACCCTTGCATGAAAACAGTCAGTACCTCTTCGTCTTCCGGTTGCAGAACCGTGTTTTGGCATGGTGCCGAGTCCAACAGGTGTATACAGAGGGCCTCTCAATTTTTAATCATATCCTCAAAAAGAATATTGAGGCTCTAATCATGCCCTGTAATTCAGTCCTAGTGCAGTACATAGACGATTTACTGGTTGCATCAGATACACAGGAAGCTTGTAAACAGTATTCCATTGCATTGCTGAACCACTTAGCTAAGAATGGACATTAAGGGCATGATTACGATGACGGACGGAAGGCCTCCGACCGACAGTTGGATTCTCCTCAACCTTATCGGAACACTTCCGACTGACTCGGTTTGTTTACAATCCAACTGACTGATCGCGATGTTTGCGGCTGTATTGCAAACCGCTCAGTTATTCTGAATCGGTTCCGATTGGCACTCGGAGTATCGGTTGGAACTGCATCGTACACTTCTATGGACAGCGTTTCCGACTTCACGATTACGATGTCGGTATCCAACAGCCTTTCCGAGTCGGCCTGTCCGAAACGGAAACGCTGTCAGAAAGTGACTTTGGGGGCCCCTGGCAGGGCCCCCTTCATCCTGAGGCCTCCGGTTGGGGGCCAAAGGGGGACCCAAGGGACCCCCTGTAAAACCCTGCACTGTGTGACAGGCAAAATGGGGTGCCTGCGATAGGGTGCAGGGTTTTCCGCAAGTACCCCATTTCCCCATAGGAGCCTGTGTTGCGGACGGCTGTCGGTCGGAACATGGGCTCCCATAGGAATCAATAGGAATCCGACCGAATAGTGTTCGGTCGCATCATAATCGGTTGGGCGGAAATGCACATCGCGAGTCAGTCAGAAACGATTCCGAGACGGTGTCGGGTGGATCGTTTCCGACATAGTAATCGACCCAAAAGTGTCCCCAAGTAAGTTGCAATATTGTCAGATAGAAGTCCTGTATCTCACACATTCGATTGAGAAAGGAGCGAGGAAGGTGTCACAAGAAAGAATATGGGTGATTCTTAAAATGAATCTGCCAACCACCCAGAGAGATGTCAAGATGTTTTTGGGAATGATGGGCAACTGTCACCATTGGATACCAAACTTTTCCTAGTGGCCAAGCCTTTTCAGAGGCTGACACACAAGGATGTGTCTGATACGATACCATGGCATAATGACTGCTAGATTGCCTTTTTTGTGCTGAAAGTCTTTGTCATGCCCTGGCACTGCGAATGCCTGATTACAATAAAGTTTTTACTCTTTACTGCAGTTAGAGGGAGGGCTTCGCTCTCGTAGTGCTTACACAGATGCACAGAAATGTGAGAAGACCTGTGATTTATTTTTCTGCTACTCTTGATCCTGTAGCCGCAGGGCTGCCTGGGTGCCTTAAAGCCATGACAGCGGTTAATGTCAGCATGGAACCGTGTAAAAGTATTGTGATGGACCATCCCCTAATTGTTCTTGTGCCCCACTCAGTTGAAATTGTGTTGACATGTACTCGCACAAAGCACTTAACCAACAGTCGCTTGAGAAAATATGAACAGATTATACTTGCTGCGGAAAACTTCACCCTTAAGCGATATGCTACTTTGAATCCTGCCTCTCCAGGAAAATGAAATTGATGAGAGGAAGGTTGAGCATGATTGTCTCAATGTCACTGAACTATGCACCAGGCCAAGACCAGATTTTTTTTGTAACTTCATTTTTATTGGCATTTTGTTATTACGCAGAATCTACACATCCTATATGATCATTGGATAAACACAGTACATATTTACAGCGTTTCATCTGATATACAGTTGCGTCAGCTGTCAGTAGCGACATAGATTATGTTTAACCAGATATCTCTGCTGTTGAGGAGGGACATGCTAACATGACGCGTGAGAGCTCGGGGCATTGGCTGTATGATGTACTGTGGTGTCTGTGTGGATATGCGGTGCAGGTGTTGGGGTACACCGCTTATTGTGTTTTTAGTGAGGAATGTAACTCTTCAACAAGGGTAACTATAACAGGGATTCACAGTATATGAGATACCACATTATGAGGGGGGCCGGTAGGCTGATTTGTCGATTTTGATCTCTGGGCTGTGTGGATCTTGGTGTGAGGTGGAAATGTCAAAGCGGAGAGCGCTGATTACTGTTTGTGCTCAGCTTGGGGCCGCGCCTTGTTGTATGTCAACTTCTAGGAGGGGGTGCTGGGCCCTTCCGTGGCGTATCTCTACCGTAGGGGGCAGGGTGTCTTGCGCAGGTGGCTCGTCTGCCGCTTCCTGCTTAAAGGAGTGGAGTATTGTCGCCCATTGCATGGATATATGGTGTTTGCAAATGCCTTTAATTTCTTCTGACCTTAGCGCCTCCTCCTTCGAGGCTCCCCACTTGCTAACCGCCCCTCACCAGGCCACCAGTGGTGGTCCCCCCAACGCTCTCCAGTGCATTGCTATGCTTCTCTTGGCTAATAGGATCGCTAGGGATGCAAAGCGTGTCTCCACTTTTTTGTGTTTTCGATGTTTGGCTATGCCTAGCGCACAAGCCTCCCACGTATTAATGTCTGTAAGCCCTGTTACTGCTAGAAGGGTGGCGTGTATTGTGGTCCAATAAGCTCGGAGCAATGGGCAGTCCCAGAACATGTGGAGAAAGGATGCGTTGGGTTCTGGGCATCTAGGGCAAGTGAAGTGCGTGCTTGGGTAGTAGTGTTGGAGCTTTTCGGGCATCAGGTAGGCGTGGTTCAGTATGTGAAATTGCATGTTTTTGAAACGGTAGTTGTGGGACACTTTTTTGGGGAACTCGAGTGCCCGTTCCCATTCTTTGTCATGGAGTGGTCTTTGGATCTCTGTTTCCCATTTCCCGCGGAGTGGAGTGAGGGTGATTGTGTTCAGTGCTCACACCGCCTTGTATAGCCATGTCACTAGGTGTTGTCTGGGGCCCATCTGCAGGATTGCATGTAGAACTGGGTGTGTGGGCGGTTCTGTGTCTATTGTGTGCCACACTCGGCAGCAATCTTCTTTTAGCTGTCTGTGTAAGAGGAATTGTCCCCTTGGGAGGTCTGTGTTCGTAGCGAGTTCCACAAATGTCTGCAGTTGCCTGTTCACATAGAGGGAGCCCGCCTCCGTGATTTAGTGCTCAGTCCACATACGCAGCGCACGCTCTTTGTAGTGTGCACGACCTTTGGGGAAGCCTACCAGTGGTTGTATAGGGGAGTACATGAGGGCCGCCCGTTTCATCTTATGTACCCGTTTCAGACAGGCGCGCGCCACTATCACCTGGAGTGGGCCCTCCTGTATTGGTCCAGCTCCCGGTAACAGCATGCGGTGGATGATAGGGGTTGGAATTGGTCCCATGTTTGTGAGAGTTTCCCCTAGTGCTCAGCCTGCTGTCCACCGTGACACCCATTGTAGTTGGGCCGCGAGGATGTATGCCTCGAAGGAAGGGGCACCCAGGCCTCCTTGGTCCAGAGGTAGCTGCAGTTTGGCGAGGGCAATTCACCTACGTCCTGTTCCCCACATAAGGGTAGAGAGGAGGGTATCCAGTTCTCGAAAGAAGGGACAGGGGGGAAACACTGGGAGGTTAGTAAAATAATATAGTAATCGCGGGACCAATATCATCTTGGCCACTGCAATTTTCCCAATGGGAGCCAGGGGGAGATCCTTCCAGAAGTTCACTGAGGATCGGATCCTGGCCAGTGCCCTCCGGTGGTTTCCTTCATACATATCTTTCGGCGTGTGGTACAACCATATTCCTAGGTACCGTACTGCTTGGGCGCTCCATGATATGTCTATGCTGCCCAATTGTATTTTCTGGCGCGGGAGATTGCCTGAGAGTGGTTATATTGTGGACTTAGCCCAATTTACCCTTAGGCCCGCTAACGCCTCAAAGTCCCGTAGAGCGTTAATTATTGGGGTGAGATCCGACGTCATGTCGCGGATGTAGGTAAGCACGTCATCCGCGTATAATGATACCGCGTGGATCGTTTCTGCGATTGGAATGCCCCAGCTCTCTCCCTACTTACGGAGGCGAATCGCAAGTGGCTCCATCGCCATTGCGAAGAGCAGAGGAGAGAGCGGGCAGCCCTGGCGCGTGCCCCTGAGCATTGGAAATGATGGTGACATGTGGTGCCCAAGTTTCACTCTGCAGGCCGGCTTGGTGTATATGAGCTTAGTGTATGCGAGCAGGCGGGGTCCCACTCCCATCCGCTGTATGACCTGCAGGAGGTAGGGCCATAGAAGGATGTCGAAGGCTTTTTCCAGGTCCAGGACCAGGCACGCCGCGAGAGGGAAGTGATTCCGGGCCTGAACCTGGACATGAAACAGGCGTCTTATGTTGTAGGAGGTGTTTCTCCCCGGTACAAATCCACACTGATCCGGATGTATCAGTGTTGGGAGGATTGTGGAGTATCTATCCGCCAATATTTTTTCATATATTTTGTAGTTTGCTGGTAATAGGGCTATGGGCCGATATGATCCAACGTGGTGGGGGTCCCTGTCTGGTTTGAGAAAGGAGACTATTACGGATTCACACATGGATTGTGGTAGCTCTCCCTTATCTGGGGGCAGCCTGGAACAGTTTTACCAGTTGGGGGACCAACTGCGCAGAAAAGGTGCAGAAAAACTCTAGTGGTAGTCCGTCCAGCCAGGAGCCTTGCACGTAGCCAGGGCCTGTAGTGCCTCTGTGACATCTGTTGCGGTGATAGGTTCATCTAGGGTGTGCCGGTCGCTTTGCGCAATGCGAGGCAAGGAATGCGCGTCTAGGAATCTGTTGAGTAGTTCCGAGTCTGCTGGGTCGGGGGCTGCATATTTTTGTGTATAGTGTTGCAGAAATACTTCTAGGATGAGGGCTTGTGAATGGACTAGGGTGCCAACTGTGCTACGTATCGCTGTGATCGGTGGGAGGGTTGTTTCCTGTTTCACTAGCCACACTAGCAGCGCGCCTGCTCTGTCTCCTTCTTTGTGTACCCTAGCTGCATGTGCCCTAAAATTATACCTTCGGAGGTCTGCTAGTGCCTCTGCATATGTGGTTTTAGCTTCCGCTACTTGGGTCAGCGTGGCCTCGTTCTTATCTACTGCTTGTGTTAACATGGCCAGTATGTGTTCCTTTTCGCTTATGCTTCGTTCTAGGCTTTTACGCACTCCTGTAATGTGCTGTATGCATGTGCCTCTGATTACAACCTTGAATGCCCTCCATTCAATTGCATGGGTAGTGGCTGTGTGTGTGTTCGCGTGGAAATAATTCCGAATGTGCGCTGCTTGAGTTTGCCTAAACACTGGGTCGTCTAGGCATTCTTTGGGTAGACGCCAAGTGGGGACCGGTGGCCTGGGCGGTCACCTTGCCAGAGTGATCATGTGGGCATCATGGTCTGACAGGACCCTGCCCAGATATTTGGACTCTTGTATCTTGGGCAGTATGGGGGAGAGCAGAGGAAGCTATGCAGGCAGACCTTGAGATTGTGTGGTATCAAGTGGAATAAGTAAAGCCGTGTATCGGGGTATTTGGAACACCAGGTGTCTGTTAGAGCCCAGTGAGTTGTCCAAGCTGCAAAGCGTTTGGCCTGCGCCATTATTGGGGAGGCCGGGTGAGGGGGGTAGGATCTGTCTAAGAGCGTATTTTGTACACAATTGTAATCCCCTCCCAGGATCCATGGTGCTTGGGTGTGTAATCTTAATGGGTGTGAGAGTGCGTCCCAGAATTTACTCTGGTCTGTGTTTGGAGCGTAAATACTTCCCAAGATTACTGGTTGACCATCCAAGAGCCCCTGTAAAAGAGCGTAGCGGGCCTCTGTGTCGATTGTTCTGGATAGTTCCTGGAATGGGACCCCCGGTCGTATCCAAATAAGGGTCCCCCGTGCATAGGCCGAATATGTTGTGGCACAGAATATTCCACGCCATCGCTTGTGCAGTTTTTCCAGCTCTCCCGCTACCAAGTTGGTTTCCTGCAGCAGCGCGATCTGCGCGTTCTGTCGCTTTAGGTATGCATATATTGAGTTTCGCTTGCTTGCCGTGTGCGTACCTCGCACGTTTAATGTGAGGATGGTGATCTGTCCCTTATGTTCCATGCGGTATTGGGGGGGATCTGGGAAGGGTAGTATGGTTGGGCACGGCGCGGAGTCTTAACCCACTTCTCTTTCTTGATCTGATCTTGCTGTCCTGGTTCAGCTGTGGCCCATCAGTGGTATGCGTGTAAGAGTACAGTGTAGTGATGTACGACATCATGGGGGGAGACAACGGGGGTGGGGAACAATCCCAATACTGGGGACCTATCGCAACAGGCGATACGACCATACTTTCTCTTGTGTAAGAAGAGAACTTTAACGTAGTGTGGGGATGGCGGCGCATGACAGCGAGGTTGCTCTCCCTAGGGGCATTTGTAGGATCATTTTACGCTAGCTAGCCTAGTGAGAGAACATTTGTTCGCTGGGCATGAAGCGCAGTTTATCACATACCTCGAGTTACATTACAGTGCGACTTATAGGGTTACCCTGCTTACATGATCTACTGGTGTCCGTTCATATCAGTGTATCGGCAGTCTGTGGTGTGACCAGTGGTGGAGTCACTGAGTCCACCCTTGATATCGACCCTTCACTGCCGTCTTCCTCCCCAGACGAAAAGATGTGTGGGCCTCTATCCATGCCTGTTGTAGGTGAGGAGGGCCTGAGCTCTGCTGCGGCCTGTAGGGCTTTTTGTCGTTCCTGTATGATTTGTTCCAGGTCTGGTGAGCCCATGGATTGGGCGTGCATGTCTGAGTCTGTTCTTCTGCTTTGTCGTTTTGGCCGAGGTCTGTTGGTGCGCTGTGTCTTTGGGCATCTAACAAACTTAACGTTTGCACTGGGGTGTTTCTGGCAGTGTTGGTCTGTCCAGTCATGGGCTTCCTCTGCATCCATAAAAAATATGGTGGATCCTTTGTGCATAATTTTGAGATGGGCTGGAAACAGCAAGGAGTATTGTATTCCCTCCAGTCTGAAATGTCGTTTTACTTCAAGAAACGAGGACCTTTGGCGTTACACTGCTCTGGAGTAGTCCGGGAAGAGCATTATTTGTTTGTTCTCAATTTGGATGGGGCCATGCTGTCTGGCTGCTCTGAGTACTGCGTTGCAGTCCCTGAAGTGTAGGAATTTTGCCAGCATTGGACGAGGTGGTGCGCCAGATGGGGGCCTTCGAGCCGGTACCCTGTGGGCCCTTTCGATGGAGAAGAATGCTGTGTGCTCTGTGGCCGGAGTGCATGATTTTGTCCATGCCTCCATGTACGCAACTGGGCCGGTGCCTTCAACGCTCCCCGGAAGTCCCAGAGCTCAAATGTTGCAGCGCCTCGAACGTCCTTGGAGAACATCTATGCGCTCCTCCATGGTTGTCATTCGACCTAGCAGGGTATGCAGGGTCTCTTGGTGTGTTTTGATTGAGGGTTGCATGGTGGCAATGACTTTCTCCCCATCCGACACTTTGTCTGCCAGTTTGCGATGGTCGTCCCTGAGCAGGCTAATGTCTGTGGTTACGGTACCGAGCCTCTCCTCCATTGATACTCTAGAGTGTTCGATAGCTGCGAGTACTTTGTCCATCTTTTCTGTGAGGGTCAGTTCTATTGGGACTGTTGCATCTCTAAGTGGTGGTCTAGCGCCTGTAGGGGTATCTTGTGTTGTCACTGACATCGCCGAGCTCATATTGGCGCGTTGTTTTCCCATTCTGCCGGTCTGAAGTTTGTGTGGTCTTTAGGAAGGATTGTGCCCCATCTCAGGGTGAGAGGGTGACTGCCTGGCGGGACTCTGGTCCGGATGGCGTTCCATTGGCTAAGTGAGCAGGTGCGTGGGGGCTGTAGGTGCCCTCTCTCTTGGGATGTGCGCTGAATGGCAGCTCGTCCACGGCGCCATTACATAGCAGCTCCTCAGCATTCGTGGGGGTGTGCGCAAATTCTGGGGGTCACCAGTGTTGACTGTTGGCCGCCTTCGTATCTTCTGGCATGGTTAGGCTCTGTGTTCGTGATGGCCATCCACCTGCACCGTCTTGATGGGGAGGGCTCCTATTGTTCGCCAGGCTGTGGCATGGATTGTTCACGTCTTGTGGCGCGTGGTCATCCGCTCGTTCCTGTCCTCTATCCCCCGGTACTGGGGGGAGGGGAGGGGAGGGAGCGGTACGCCGAGCCTCCACGACTGTCTGTTGGCCCTCCCTCCGTGTATTGCCGCTCACCTTGTCTGGTCTGCGGTTGGGTGCTTTCATGACCGGTGTGCTGCTGCTGGGGCCCCCTCTCGTCGTTTGTGGAGGTGCGCACCAACCCCTGGGGCCGTTTGTGCTGTTCGTTGGTCACCATCTTTGCTCCAGGCATGCTTGACCTCGGTGTGTGAAGTGGTACTCTGGCTGCCAGGCCAAGACCAGATATACAGGATGAACCACTGGTAGACTTTGATTACATACTGTTTGTGGATGGGTCATGTTTAAGAGACAATGAAGGAAACATGAGAGCTGCTTACGCAGATTGCACAGTCTCAGGGTAGTCAAAGCATCCTGACTTCTAGGTGTTAAATTGATAGCTCTTACTAGAGCTTGCGGTGTCTCTGAGCAGCTGAGAGTGACTATATTTACAGATAGTCAGTATGGTGATGTGTAGTTCCTACCAATCCGTAGGACCTCCACATTGTTCAAACAACATAAACTAGTGGCTTGGTGTCAAGACTGATTCTGGACACCCCTGCAGGATATGTTGGCCTAAAGACCAGCTAGCTCACAATGTCACTGTAAGCCCCCCTAACCTACCAGGGAGCAAATGGTTTTCTGGCAACCACTGAACATGACAACCCTGACCCCTCAGGGATCGTGGAAACAGTACAGAACATTTTGCTCAGTTACTCGTGCTCACTTATTCTCAGAGGCATATATAAGAATATACACAGGGGGACATTTTCAATAATATTTATTGAACCAATGTTATTCTTGCATAAAATACGTGTACTTCAATGATTAGGAGACAGAAGCAGATAAACGTGATTACAAACACCGAAAGCGTAAATAGTAGTTATAGTTCTACCATTCCGCTAAAACAATGTATATATGCAGGCATATAAAACAAAGCAGTAATCGAGCATACTTCTACTATCCGAACTTTTACTCTATGTGTACCTAGAGTGTGTATAGGTGTAGAGCCAAGAATCCCCCCAAGGGAAGATCCAACCCCATTACCTGATGGGATAGAGTGAAGGACCCCATCTTGGTCATGAACTGGACACCCCTCATGAGATGTCAGACCGCTGCGTGGTGATTTCTCAGCATGCAAGGACCCTCGTGTCAGCGGAAGCGCCTCCTCAGCTAATCTATTGAGATGCTCATCTTTTATAATAGAAAGCAGCCTTGTGATGTGCGCATATATTAGTGATGTTATGAATTTGTAGATAGCCCTGTCGCCCCCTTGATGAAGATAGTGATGACATTTGTACGTAATGCGAAACGAGACCTTGTACATTTTGTTCAGGGCGTCTTGATAATGTTGTGCGACGCTAGATGTAAAAACAAGTTTAGTTTCAGAGAAACTAATCCAACATTGTCATGCATGCAAATATTTGCAAAAGGTCACAGCTGGAAATGTTATTAGTGACGATAATGTAAGAAATAAGCTGCTTCACTACATGGGCCTGACTCTGGAATATAACAATGGTTTTGGTGTTGTTCATGACTTTGGACAGTTATGGCCACAAAGAGGATTTATGACGTCATCTGGATCCCCGAACTGCAATGTGGATCTTGTCATGCAGTTGCTTGAAGCATTACAGCTGTCTGCAAAACTGCAATTGTGAAGTGTCCCGCTCATCACAGTGGTGATGATTATGTAACAGTGGGTAACCATTACGCTGATGAAGTTGCATGATACTGTACTCATGGGTCACGAACATTCAATGGTGAATATGACAATGAACCCGAATGAGAGACCAACTATAACCTTTTGTTGTCAACAACTGATACCTGGGAGGATGTGAAGCGATTGCAAAAGGAAGTGTCAGATGCAGAAGAGCAGAGTTGGATCAGAGCAGGAAGAGTGAAGAGAGATGATGATTTAAGGGTTTCTGTAGATGGCAGACAAGTGTTGCTAGACAGCATGTTGTCCCCAATGGCAAGACATTTCCATGGACCCACACAAATTGGGAGGGAGCCCATGGTCAGATTGTTTAGGCAGCATTGGTTTAATCCACAATTTAGATTGGTGACTGAAGAGTTGTGCTATAGATGTGTTTTGTGTCAACAGATGAATGTAAGGAAAAGAACTCCAATGACAATGAGTCATATAGGAAGATCATGAGGGCCATTCAACAGAATGCAGTTGGACTTTATCGAAAAGTGCAACGCGCTGGGAAATGTCCTACTGGTTGTGTGCATCGTCTTGCGCTGGGTGGAAGCCTACCCAACCAGAAGAAATTAAAGTCTGTCAGTAGATAAATTGTTGTTGAGGGAGCCCACACCAAGTTTCAGTTTCCATACTTTGCTGTAGTCAGACCGAGGGACTCATTTCAATTATGAGGCCCGAAAATGTTGTGTGCAGCGTTGCAAGTGGAGCAGAGATTGCTTTGCGGTTATCTACCAGAGGCTTCTAGCATCGTGGAGCAGGTTAATGGTACGTTGAAAGCCAGATTGGCCAAAAAAGTGTGCATCAACATCTCTGAAGTGGCCAGATGTTTTGCGTCTTGTGCTGATGAGTCTTTGCAGTGTTTTTGATCAGAAAACAAGATTGTCCTTGCATGAAATAATCATGGGGAGAGAAATCAGTCTGCCTGCAGTGCCCACAAATGCACTTGTGAACATTACAGATGACATGGTTCTCGACTATTGCAAGGGACTAGCTGACGTGGTCCATTCTGTGTCCAGCCATGCTGAAGCTGTTGCCGCCTCTCCATGTCTGGAGCAGTGCCATGACCTCGGCCCTGGCAACTGGGTCTTGGTAAAGAAACATGTTTGGAAGACGTGTCTGGAGCCTAGATGGTGTGGACTGTACCAGGTTATCCCAGGGACGAATACTGCCATAAAATATGGGGGGTCTTCCCAAATGGATCCACACTACCCATAACCGAAGAGTGGAGTGTCCTCTTGATGATGTGACAGTACCTCTCCCTCAACTGCAACCCACAACTGAGAGACAGCAAGAAGAGGGTGCACAGGTTCTGAGACTCTACAAGAGCCTGTGACAGCACATCCTCAACCTGAGGGGGTCTTGACCAACTGGCAGTTGAGGAGTCTTAGCCTGAACTGCTACCTGAGCCAGACTCAGACCCTGACAAAGGGCCTAGTGGTGTGTTATGCCGAGTAGAAACTGAGGACCCGTGGCCGAGAAGGCAAGAAAGAGAGAGATTAAGGACTGGGTGCTGTCTCAGAGGATACTGAGGATTCCGCCCTGAGTAACAGTGAAAGTTAACAACCTGTACTCAGGAGATCAAAAAGAGCTAGAGTGCCATGTGAGAGATACCCTTCCCCTGAATGGACATACTTTGCCGTGAATGACAGAGAGAGAGAACTTTGGGACTTGGAAAAGAAAAGTGCAATTCCAGTTGAACCTCTGGGAATTTAGATTTATGGCTGATCTGTGTTTTGAATTTACTTTGCCACAACAGATTGACACGAGTTGTCATTAGCTTGATTGTTGGACTGTACTTTGAGATGCGCTATTGAGAAGAGACAATTGAATAGACTTTATTTAAAAAAATTAAGAAGATTACCTAGGCCTGAGGCTGCTGAAGGAGTATAAGGGTGTCATTTAGAAGTGCACAGAGTAGGGCGAAGGAAGACTCACAAAGACTTCATAAATAATTGCTTCACATGATTTATGGACTTTGTTCGTCATCTGCATAAGTAAAATCGCACAGAAGAAATCTGCCTGCTGCAAACTCTTTGCTTAATGGTGTGATTCTAGAGAAGTCATGGAAACTGATAAACACAATAAATGTAGGTTCATATTAGCAGGTGTATTAATAGCTGTCATTGTAGTATTGATTGTTTTGCTTGTAGGATTATTTTCCCCTACACTTTCCACAGTAGCCTAGCTTAAGCCTAGTGTTGCCCCTAAAACCCTGAGTCCTATTGACGATAGCTTGCAAGCACTAGACTATAAAGCTTTGCATGTAGATGCACCTAGAGGAGATTATTCTTCAAATGTCTATTTTAAGTTGCTTTATGAACATGTTGACACAAAGGGGCCATTTACAACTGTCGGGCAGAAAGGCTCCTCCCGACAGTCGGAATCTCCTCGACTGTGTCGGAACCCTTCATACCGACTCAGGCGGTGTACAATCCACCCAACCGATTATGATATTAGTGGTCGGAATGTAAACTGCACAGTCATTCCAAATTGGATCCGACTGGCTCTCGGAGTATCCCTGTCAGCCGGAACCGCATCGTACACCTCTATGGAAAGATGTTCCAACCTCACAATCTCAATGCCAATTTCCAACAGCCTTTCTGAGTCGGCCTGTCCGACATGGAAAGTTTGTCAGAAAGTGATTTTAGGGGCCCCTAGCAGGCCCCCCTTCATCCTGCGGCCTCCGGTTGGGGGCCGAGGGGGTACCTAAGGGACCCCCTGTAAAATCCTGCACTGTGTGGCAGGCACCGTGGGGTGCCTGCGACAGGGTGCAGGGTTTTCCGCACACCACCCATTTCCCCTTAGGAGCCTGTGTTACGGCCAGTTGTAGGGTGGAACACGGGCTCTGATAGGAAACAATGGGACTCCGACCGAACAGTGTTCGATCACATCGCAATTGGGCAGGCAGAACCGCCAACCGTGAGTCGGTCGGTTCAGAATCCGAGGCGTTGTTGTGCGGAAAATTTCCGCACGACATCGTAATCGGCCCCTATCAATGCAAAAGACTGTTATGTCTGTACGCAGTTACCTGCGGCAGAGGGAATTACCTATCACCATAGTCCTCTTATGTATGGTGTTACGTGTAGCCTTCTGTTAAGTCTGTTCTATGGAAAGGGACATTTCCAATATCGTTATGCAAATTGTAATTTGGCACTGTCTGAAGTTCCTCTGCTCAAGCAGTTGTATAGGCATTATCATGCTAAGACAATGGGGATAGTTAACAGTTTCCTTAGACCGAATTTTGCATTGGACACGGCTTATGCTTATAAAAACAATTTGACATGTTCTTTAACCGAGGAAGATAAGAAACCTTTGGATTTAACAGAAGACATGAATAGAGCAATAGATGCAAGGGAGAAAACAGGATGATATGAGAGATATATGGACCATGGGATACAGAAGAAGTGAAACATCAAGACGCAGGAGTTATGCCTGAACTACTTCTAGATTGGCAACACAGATGGAAATTATGTGTGAGTAGGGAGAAATCTTTCTTTAGCACTATGATCATTGGTAAAAGTGATTGTGACCATATTTTTAACTATGTAGAACTTTGGCGTCTGTTCTTGGGAGGACAAGATCCTGTTATTCCCGGAGTTCATTTTGTTTGTGAGGAGCATGCATACTTCAAGTTGCCCAAGGGTAGAATGGTGCATGTTATTTGGTTTTCCCAAAGAT
Source organism: Calotriton arnoldi (assembly GCA_963921515.1). Lineage (NCBI taxonomy): Eukaryota > Metazoa > Chordata > Amphibia > Caudata > Salamandridae > Calotriton > Calotriton arnoldi. The sequence goes on from CAWUFW010009128.1 coordinate 775,240, forward strand.
TTATCATGTGAAATATTTGTATGATCCTGTGTGGGAAACAAAGTCTAGAACTAAACAAGTTAATAGTGGTGCTGAAATTGTGGGAGACATTTTTGGTGCAATGATTCCTTATGTAGGTGTAATCTTGAATGATTTCAAGATTAGAAAATTGTCAACAAGTGCAACAAGTTCCTTGTTGGCTGTAGGTACTGAAATGGTAGCTTTGAGATCCATGGTTTTGCAGAATCGATTTGCATTAGTCAGTCTTTTCACGAAGGAGGGCGGAGTCTGCAGGATGTTAAAGGTCCAGCATTGCTGTCCCTATATTCCTGACAAGTGAGAGGACTTGAACTTTATGACGAACATTACTGCTCTGAAAGGAGAGTTGAAGCAATTGGAAACTACAGGTACTTGGGAAGCAATTGGCAATGGATTTGCTGCAGTAAGCAAATGGTTTGGGACTCTTGGAAGTGGAACGCTTGGTTCCATTTTGAGAGCCCTCGTGATAGTTGCCCTTTGTGCAATGTCTTTGATTGTAATCTTCAAGGGGTACAAGTACATGAAAGCAAAAACAGAAGTACAGGAGAGGAGGGAATAAGGAGAAAGAAAAAGGATGTAGAAATGGAGAAGAGTCACTGTAGATTTTATAATGACATGAAACATCTTAAAATATTAGATGAAAGTTGCTGAACACTTCAAAGTTTTGACTTGATCTCACCTGCTAAGGGCTCATATGTTTGTTATTGTGATGACTAACGTCTCCATCAGAGGGGGGATTGGAGGAGCGCAATCTAGACTCTATCCAATACACGTTATCATTGTACAATTTGCAGTTATATTTGACATTATATCAACTGTGTGCCTTAATAATATTAATGCGTGTGAACATTTAAATACATTAATGAAATGTAACTATTGAGAAACGGAAGCTTTATAGATGTGTGCACTAATGTTCATTTAAAATGCTTCCATGTAGTCTTTATTCACATTTATATTTCAAGCTAAATTTGCATATGTAAACTTGCATGCGTTAAGTCACATTAGTATATATTCTACAAGTAATATTTGAAAGTGTAATCATGTATGCTTTAATCTGATAGAGGCATCTAGCCACAGATGCTTGCCTTGAAATTCTCCCCAAGCGCCAGCCTGGATCCGGAATCTTTTTACAGTAGTACCTCTGCGCGTCGGTAGAGGGTGTTGAGCGACTCTGTAGCGATGTCAACCACCGGATGTGATGTCGACGGAGCCCATATAAGCCCTCCCCTAATGCACTGACGCCAGTTTCTTCTTTTCCTTAGGACGTTTTTGGCCTACTTCGACGTTTTTGTCAACGGAACAGTGTGCCACCTACCTCGATGTCTTCAGGTTTCAAGTCTTGCGGGTCCTGTGGATGGCAAATGTGGGCCACAACCCTCATTCAATTTGTATATGGTGCCTGAAAGAGCACATTGACTCCGAGTAGTGTGACTCCTGTCGTCAACTTTGACCGAAGGTGCTATTGGAACATCATATGAAACTCCTAAAGGTGTGGCTGTCGCAAATTTCCAAGACTTCTCATCAACCTCGGTCTTCTTCTCTCTCCACGGTCCGTTCACGAGTCCGTTCCAGGAGTCATTCTCCACTGATGTCTCGAGGTAAGTCTAGGCGCAGGCAGTCAAAGTCGCAGCATCTCCCAGCTTCACCACGTAAAGCCTCTTCCCCTGCCTCCTCCCACTCTTTGGTTTAGGAATTGGTATGCAAGTCTACACCGTGCCTCCCTACCTTCCCTGGAGCTGGGTTGACTCTGACCCAGATGCAAGAATATTATGATTCTCTTCATGCTATCTTTGCGTCTTCACCTTCCCATGGAGCACCTGTGGGCCCCAAGGAGCTGCAAAGTGCCTTGACTGTATCCACGCCGGCTGGTTCACCCTCGGCTCCAGTTAGGCCTTCTGATTCTATTGTCAAATCAGTTTTGGCACCGGTGCACAGCCTTTTGAGGTTCCCACCTTCAGCATCTGTGACCAATCAGCTGCCGCCGGCAACGCCGATCGACGCCACACTATTTTCTTTTCCCCACAATGCGATGAAGTTGCTTCAGTGGCGCTCGGCATCCGGTGTGATGACGGTGGTGCCGCCTGGCTCAGACATCCTTCCTTTGCTCTCTGTGGAGCCTCTCCTGTTTTACCTTCTGAGTACCACAGTTTTGGAGGTGATGGGTAAGAGTTGGGGTTTCTGCACCCCCATGTTTGACACTAGCCAGCCTCCCCTGCAGGATAGTTGGCTGTCTGAGCTGGGTGAAGCTAATGGCTTAGAGTCTTTTCCGGCCTTGGTCCTCCTTCCCCCCCTGGCCTTGCCTCGGAGGTGAGCTCCGCCTTGACGTGTTTCTGTGGTTTTGGATTTGACACTACCTTTGGTGGAAATGACTAGTGATCCCCTGATTTGCGTCCTCCATCAGGGCCGAACAGGAGTGGAGCAGGTGCTCCCTTATAGTGAAGCTCTTTACAACATTTTGTTGGGGGCTTGGGCTAAACTTGACACAGGAGCCCCAGTGGATCGGTCTATTTCACAGAGACACAGTCCTGCCCCCGATGATCTGGCCTGTCTCCTCTGGGACCCTACTCCTCACAGTTTGGTGGTACAGGCCGTTTCGGCCTCCCACGATTCCAACTCTTTTCCAAATGTCCCTCATGACAGAGATTCCAGGAGACTAGAAACTTATGGCAGGCATTTTTTTCTCCTCCACCAGTTTTGCACCATGCTCCATCAATATTTCTTGTGTTCTCTGACGTTCTTCCAATGCAATGTAGGAGTCATTGACACGTCTGCTGCCCTCGGTTCTTGATGACACCCAGGATGAACTTCTCCAATTAATCCGAGATGGGCAACAGGCAGCTAAATTGATCATTTGTTGTGGTACGGATACTACTGATTCAGTGGGTCGGGCCATGGCCTCTTGGTGCTACATCTTCGCCACTGGCTCCGCACCTCTGATTTTTCGGAGGCTGTTCAAGCCACCTTGATTGATATGCCTTTTGATGGCATCCGTCTGTTTGGCGCACATGCAGACTCTGCTTTGCATCAATTTCAAGATGGACGGGTGGATCAGGCTCCTAACTCTATCATCTGCTTCCCTAGTTCTCCCGTTCAAGGTTTGTATGGGGTAAATCCCTTTTTGATTCACATATGAGACATTCCAGGGCAGAGCCCTTTGACTTTTCTTTTCAAAATTCCCTTTCTATCTACAGGTGACACCCGGTGAGGTGTTCCTGCTTTCTGCAGGTACTTTTATTCTTCTTATTCTGTCAATGACAGGTTATGGTTCCCATTATCTGGGATGTATATCACTTTGTGGCTCTATTTGTGCCTGTTCTAACAGTCTTCTTTCTGAAGCTAGTTTTCTACCCAAGTTCTTATTCTATAGAGGGCATTTTGCTTGCATTGTGCAGATGCACTGTTGCCTTGTTTCCTGCTCTGCGGGGACCATCTTCTGTATGCCTTGTAGGCATTTTGAGATCTGTTTCTGACACTTAGTTTATCTGCTTCTGAAAACATAATGCTTGCACATTTCACCTTGCACCAGCACAATATAACTCCCCAACTATCATAAGGGTTATCTTTCATCACCATGGGGCATTTCTTCCCTTTAATGGTATCCTTCTTTCCATAGGGGAGGCAATTGAACGAGTGACATGATCCCTGGCCTGGTTAGATTTTCCGCTCTGGTCTAAGACAATGTTCCCACTTAAGACCTTTATTAGTGCATTGGCATTTCTTATTGTTCTGCTCTCACTGAGCATTGGCAAAAGGTTTCCTGCCACTGATCTTTCAGGTTCTTTGTTAGGATATAACACAGTGGTGCATTGGCTAACAAGGCCCCTCTGATTCAATGGTTCATATCCCACCACTGCCACAAGGTTTCTTTGGTCCTGGGCCATCGACCTCATTGCCTTTACTCTGCTTCATCCCTGGAGAGAATGTTATACTTGTCGCTTTCTGGAATACATTGTAACTCTGTTATCAATAGGCATTATTTATTTGCCAATTCAGATCACAGCCACAGCATTTAGTTTCCTTCTGGAAAATTTGTCCCTTCAACATTATGGTTCCATTTTTCTGAAGATTGGTTTCCAAGGGGGCTTGATTCTCCTTTAGCATCCTATTCCTGAAGGTTCTTCTTCCTCCTCATAGAATGTGATAAGGATTCTAACTCTCAAAGGCTCATTATACCACTTCTACCTTATTTCTGCGGATTCCTTCTGCTTGAAGGAATTTTTCTCTCTCCCTTTCTTCCTTTTGGAAGATGTGGGTCTTTTCACCGTTTTTAGTTGTGGTGTACTTAAGGTTTTGCTATGTATATGTCCTGTCTCCTGTAGAGACATTCTTTACTGGCCTCAAAGCTTGTTGTGCTTGCACGCACATCCATCCATTGTTTTCGGCTTTTTCATATCATGCGTCTTGGTCCCTACATGACTATGTACTCCATCTTTTATCTGATGCTTCAGTCAGGTCTTGCTCTGCCTGATATCTCTGTCTATTGGATTTGAGATTGGTTATCTGTCGAGGCCTTCCGTGTCTTGACCTTTATTTCAGTTATACCTTTTTATGGACCCCAGTGGTGGTCTTCAGTCCCTTCATAGCAGGGTTTTCACACCTGCTGATTTCTTTTGATTTTCTGTCAACCGCCTGCTGGTAGCTTCGTCAATCAGTTGCGTTGTTTCATGGGCGATTGCCATCATTTTTCTGGGGTGTGTAGTAGCCTCCACTCCCTCTCTCCTCTTACACGGTACATGTTGCTGGTTATCGAGCTCGGCACTAATTTCTTTATATCTATAATTTTCAGTCCGTAGTTGTCTCAACCTGGGTCATTTGCCAATGTATGTGTGTAATTATATGTATCTTTTGATGTATATCTCTCTTCTGTTGGTGCTCCTCATTCCTACACTTGTCCCGAGAGTCCAGGGTTTGAATACCCTCTGGGGACGATATTGTTTTAGTGTATTACTGACATACTTCTGTATGTATCTCTCTCTCTCTCTCTCTATATATATATATATATATATATATATATATATATATATATATATATATATATGCTAATTCCTAACTATAACGTCCCTGCAACCTTTGGTTTTTTCAGTGAATTATATATATATAAGCATTTGAAACAACTTTGAAATTCACTGAAAAAAACAAAGGTTACTGGAACAGTCTTGGGGCATGTTTTGCGATCCTCTAGACCTTTGTGAGCTTAGCTGTAATCCATGTATCTTTAATACACAGCTTTGAACATTGTTCCGCAACCGAGGTCAGAGGTTTGCTATTGGAGGTCCGGGCACTGCTGAAGTATTAACATTTTGGGTTATGGGTTGTTTCTAAGTGACAACTTTGTAACACGTAGCAGCGCCGCTTTTTAACTATTTTACATATTGAGTGTTGATTTCACAGGTAACATACAACGAGTGATGGGCGCCATATTTTCAATGTTTAAAATATTACTACTAAGGCGGATACTATAAATAGTCTCGAAATGCATCTATAATCTTTCATGTTTTTAAATTCACGGTAAAACATTCAGATTGATTATTAGCACTGTGCTAAGTACATATTTTTATTTTATGAGTTACAGCATGTGTATATCAAAGCATTGCTTGAAAGTATTTCTTCTATGTTTATCAATGTCTTAAGTGGGAAGGACACTATATATACTTACCTGATGTTGGCGCCATTCAGATTGACAAAGGCTTCTGTGAAGCCGAAACGCGTCTCTCGTATGTCCGGGTGGAGGGTGACCTGAAACAATAAAAGAAGCCATATTCCTAACAGCCTGAAGTCCGTGCCTTCTTTGTTGGAAGTATCTAAGGAAATGGGATTGCTTGTTCATTCGAATTCAGCGTTAACGGTCTCAACGCTGTTCACGGAACACTGGTCGTTTTGTGGCTCTCCCCTATGACCGAATCAAGTATTGGAGCAGTACGGAAGTGCTATTGGGAGAGCCCCCAGAATGGTAGCCAGAAAGAGGACCAAGGATGGCAGCAAAGGGGAGACTAAGAGCCTGCAGCGGGGTGGTTTGCCGACTGCCAGCACAGGGTCAGCATTTCCCCTGCAAGAAATGCCTTGCCCATGAGACTGGCTCCCTCTGGTGACCGGGCACCGCCGACGCCTACGCCGAAGCGGTGAGGTCTGTTTTGGCACACGGAAACTTTTTAATTACTGATCCCCCTCTACCCGGAGTCTGTGCTTGGTTTATTCTCATATGCGGCTCTGCTCGTCATTATTGACATTGCAACTTTCACCATCAAGAGATGATATTTCATTGTCCTTTTTTATCCATATAGTGTTTTGTGGCCCGGTTATATTATGCCTCTGACTTTCTCACGGACATCTGCCCATGAACTACTGTTAAATATGTACCCGCCAAGTTGCATTATGGGACAGGCAGTCCCGTTGAAAATATAGGCGGGTGCTGGGAGATCGGCATTTAAGTCGGTCCAGTGATTAAACCATTCACAGTTCAGTCTTGGGGCATGTTTTGCGATCCTCTAGACCTTTGTGAGCTTAGCTGTAATCCATGTATCTTTAATACACAGCTTTGAACATTGTTCCGCAACCGAGGTCAGAGGTTTGCTATTGGAGGTCCGGGCACTCCTGAAGTATTAACATTTTGGGTTATGAGTTGTTTCTAAGTGACAACTTTGTAACACGTAGCAGCGCCGCTTTTTAACTATTTTACATATTGAGTGTTGAATTCACAGGTAACATACCACGAGTGATGGGTGCCATATTTTCAATGTTTAAAATATTCCTACTAAGGCGGATACTATAAATAGTCTCGAAATGCATCTATAATCTTTCATGTTTTTAAATTCACGGTAAAACATTCAGATTGATTATTAGCACTGTGCTAAGTACATATTTTTGTTTAAGAGTTACAGCATGTGTATATCAAAGCATTGCTTGAAAGTATTTCTTCTGTGTTTATCAATGTCTTAAGTGGGAAGGACACTATATATACTTACCTGATGTTGGCGCCATTCAGATTGACAAAGGCTTCTGTGAAGCCGAAACGCGTCTCTCGTATGTCCGGGTGGAGGGTGATCTGAAACAATAAAAGAAGCCATATTCCTAACAGCCTGAAGTCCGTGCCTTCTTCGTTGGAAGTATCTAAGGAAGCGGGATTGTTTGTTCATATATATATATATATATATATATATATATATATACAGAGATGCTATTAAGCATGCTGAAATGGTGCTTGGGTAACAACATCTTCATGTTCGGATCTGAGTTGTACCAACAGATGAGAGGGACAGCCATGGGTACCTGCTTCGCCCCCAGCTGTGTGAATCTGCATATGGGCTGGTGGAGGAGCAGGTGCTGGCAACAAAATTTGCCATTGAAATGTCTAACAATGTGATCCAGTGGTCACGGTATATAGACGACTTGTTCGTTGTATGGCGTGGCGACAGGACCTCAGCTGCGGATTTTGTAGAGAAACTGAATGATAATGATCTCAATCTCCATTTTACATCATTCATTAGTGAAAAAGAAGTGGAGTTTCTCGACCTGAGTATCTATGTGGCTGAAGGGACTCTCCAAACCAGAACATTCAGAAAAAGCACAGCTGGAAACACTGTGCTCCATGCACGGAGTTTCCATCCACCAAAGCTGAAAAACAGTATACCCTATGCGGAGAATCTCCGCATGCGGAGAAATTGTAGTGAACCTGACCAACTTCAAGTGGCACAAAAAGAACTGACAGAAAGGTTCATAAGGAGAGGGTATAATAAAGCTGTGTTGGAATCAGCCAAGATAAGGGCTAATCAAAACCCTAGAGACAAGTTGTTATCTCGGAGAGCAAACGAGAAAAGAGACATGTCGATCAGAGGCAACTCATAAGATTTATTACAGTTTTCAATAATCAACATCAGAAGATACGAGGTATTTTCCAGAAGCATTGGCATCTTGTATGTAGTGATCCAATTTTAGGCTCTACAATTAGTAAAAGACCTTTGCTAACATTTCGCAAAGCCAGGTCAATGAGACAGGGTCTAGTTAACACAACGCCTGGCTTGAAAGTACAATCGAGTTGGCTGAGTAGCAGTAAAGGCTTTCGGCGTTGCCATAAATGTAAGGCATGTCAATATGGGGTCAATACTACAGAAATACCGTTGCCATTTTCCGGAAGGGAGTGGCGAATATTGAAACCATTGACTTGTAAAAGCGAGTATGTTGTTTATGTTTTACGATGCAGTTGTCATAAGATGTATATAGGAAGTACGATTTTAAAAGCACATCTTCGCATCCTACAGCATATTCGGGCCATCAAGCACAAGGATCAATCTTACCCTGTTGCCCGACATTTTGAACAAGTACATAACAGTGATGTCAGCAATCTGCAGTATTTTATTCTGGATCAAGTACCCATAAGATCCAGGGGCGGGAACAGGGAGAGGTATCTAAGACAATTGGAATCCCGTTACATTATAAGATTTAACACAAAGATCCCAATGGGCCTTAATACTGAAGAGGATATGCATGTTCACCTGTAGAAAACATAATGAGACAGTGTATATAAGGTTTTTATAAGGGCTCTATGCTGTGGGTATTACGAAACGGTTTTTATCACAAGGTTATATATCTGGAGAAGTCATGTTATGAACTAATTTGTCGGTATTACCTTGTTTTTCCTTGCTCATCATAATTAATTTTTTACTCTCTTTCCCTGTAAGATCCATACTATGCGAAACACAGCATACATAGATGTGTTCACATGAGGTTTTTAGCATAGGTAAATGTGAGATTTATGTTGATTTTATTAGTGTACTATAGCCGCTGACGCATTTTTTACCCACCATGGATATAATAGTGTTATTAACTCATGCACATTTTGTTTTAAGACCTTTTAATTGATTAGGGCACTTGCCCATGACTGACTAAAATCTGAATCAGTTTAATGATGTGTGTTAATATGTTTAATTCATTATGAGGGGAGAGAAAGATGAACAATGCAGCTGCGGTATGCATTAGTCACTTTTAAGAATAAGCACGAAGTCACTATGAATGAGTTGATGTTTTCATGCACTGTCACTTTAAGGTTGTGTAAAAACCCTGGACCATGTATATAAAAGAACTAAAAAATGGCAACCACAACTGGTTTGAGGAAGGTAGCGGCTGCTACTGAAATGCGTCACCCTTGTTTTGTGTGCCAAATAAACCCGGTTTTCACAGCGAACCCGAGCGTGCTGGAGTCTGTCTGAATTTAGTGGCAGGCATTTGGAGTGGATATATATATATGCTAATTCCTAACTATAACGTCCCTGCAACCTTTGGTTTTTTCAGTGAATTCTATATATATAAGCATTTGAAACACCTTTGAAATTCACTGAAAAAACCAAAGGTTACCGGGACATTATAGTTTAGAAATGGAATAAAAAAAACTTAGAAATCCTATAGTTAGGCTCAGGTTTCACTCATACAAAACCAGAGAAATTCAGCGGTTATAGTTAGCTGAGCTAACTATATCTTGCGCCCCCTGCAATGCACTGCTTATGACCTCACAAATTACATCACTCATGACATGGTCAGTGACATCACTCATGACATCACTGATGACATCTCAAGTGACCTCACTAATGACATCACTGATGACATCATCCAGTGGCTGAGAGTGTTTTTAAAAAGTTTCTGTTTTATACATATATAACAAGGTGAATTGGGGAATCAGTGGGTGTATGAGTGCCTGTATGGATGATTCAGTGGGTGTGTGACTGACTGTATAAGTGAGTGATTAGGTGTCTCAGTGAATGAATGGGTGAGTGGCTCGTTGTGTGAATGTATATATCAGTCTGTCAGTTGGTGTCCAATTTGCTGTATTGTTGTGTGAATGGGTACGTGAGTGGCTGTATGGGTGAGTGATTGATTGTCTGAGTACCTGTATGGTTGTCTGAGTGTCTGTGACTGCCTGTATGGATGAGTGAGTGGGTGAATCAGTGGCTGTATGGGTTAGTGAGTGAGTGTGTGAGGGGCTGTATGGGTGAGTGAGTGTGTATATGACTAAGTGGGTGAGTAAGTGGATGTGTCAGTGGTGTATGGGTGAGTAACTGGGTATGTGAAAGGCAGTATAGGTGAGTGATGGGGTATATGATTGACTGTATGGGTGAGTGAGTGAATGTGAGAGTGGCTGTATGGGTGAGTGTGTGCTTGTGTCAGTGACTGTGTAGGGGCCCGATTCACAGAACTAACTTACTACAAAATCCTAAACTTACTACCATTTTGGTATTCACAGAAGGCACTTACTCATTTTGGTATTCACAGAAGGTACTTACTCATTTTGGTATTCACAGAAGGCACTTACTCATTTTGGTATTCACAGAATGCACTTACTCATTTTGGTATTCACAGAATGCACTTACTCATACTAACTTTATGTCCGCACTCGGGCCGGAGATTCCGGCCCAGTGGTGGAGATTCCAGCCCGGAGGTGGAGATTCCGGCCCGATGGTGGAGATTCCGGCCCGGTTGTGGAGATTTCGGCCGGTGGCGGAATCTCCGCCATCGGCCGGAATGTCCACCACCGGCCGGAATCTCCACCTCCCGGCCTGAATCTCCACCTCCGGGCCGGAATCTCCACCTCCGGGTCGGAATCTCCACCACCAGACTGTGAATACCAAAATGAGTAAGTGCCTTCTGTGAATACCAAAATGAGTAAGTACCTTCTGTGAATACCAAAATGAGTAAGTGCCTTCTGTGAATACCAAAATGGTAGTAAGTTTATTATTTTGTAGTAAGTTAGTTCTGTGAATCGGGCTCAAGGTGAGTGAATAAGTGTTAGTATCTCTATGAGTAAGTGAGTCGGTATATATGGGTGAGTAAGTGGCTGTGTGATTGACTGTATGTGTGAGTGAGTAGGTATGTGAGTAGCTCTATGGGTGACTGACTCAGTGTGTGAATGGCTTTATGGGTGTATTTATTTATTTGTTTATTTGAAAGGTTTTATAAAGCGCGAACATGACCCGAAAGGATATCAGAGTGCTGTACATACTGTATATAAGATGAACAAGTAAAGGTAGTACATTAATAAATTTAGGTAGTCAGGGGAGCAGTAACACGAGAAAGAACAAATCAGGCAAAATTAAGCAACAAAACATTACAAAAGTATCATTGAGCATTAGAAAAACAACTGTAACTCAGTGACTTCAGGACTATCTTCTCACGGAACTGTTCAGGAGGGTTGTATGATGTTACAATGCATACCATTACAACACATGCTTTTACAACACGGGCATTACAACATAAACACTACTACAACGCATGATTTTACATCGAATATCATTACAGCGCAGACCCATTGAGTAACATTATTACTACCATAACAACGCATACCATTAGAACGTATACCATTACAACGCATACCATTGCAACGCAATTATACTAAACATAAAAATTCTGTTTATCACCTTGTCCCAGTTTTTTTTTTAAACTATAACACTTCACTTTGACATAGCAATATCAAAACAAATGCGAGAATGAACATTAACTGTCCTTATCAAGGTTAAAAAAAACTAATCAATATAACGCTGATAGAAAAAGAAGCAGATGCATTACAAAAATAATTTTACTGGTTTCCTTTCTCTATTTTTACTAAATGTCTGTATTCAGTGAACTATTAAAATGGCTGCCGAACTAGCAATGAAAGAAAAAAAAATTATTTGTAAACGTTACGTATAAAATATAGTTTCTGTCAGAAATAAGTTCATAATTAAAAATGCAATTAAGATCATATTTTGCTTTAAATTACCATTCACCACACAAAAGGTATAAAATGAGCCGTCCACCATTTTGTGCTCAGTGGATCACTGACTTCCCTGGTGTCCACATGCATCGGAGCACGGAGGTGAAAATAGACAGATTGCTTTTGAACACTGCCATCTACAGATCAAGTAAGTAAAACAGATGCAACAAACACACCTACAAATAAATTACACTAAAACCCCTAACCATTTGGTAATAATATATTTTTTAAATCCACAGACTTTTACCTGACTCTCGACAGGACACTCACTAAAGTAATATAGTAGTATAGTATAGAGATCAATTGGTATTAAAAAAAAGTTTTCAATTATTAAATTTAAAAAAAGAATACGTAATCTAAATTACTGCGGTGGTTTTTAAAATTACTAATAGTAGTATGCCAGGAAATGTCATTTAGAAAATTAGTGCTCAAAATTTACCTCAGGGCAGATGCTGGAAAGTGAAGGCAAGCAAAATTACTAATCCAACACCGACAACAGTTTACCTCATGGATGGTGCGGAAAAGTGGTGGGGGGCTAAAATTGCTATTCCTACTCCGGAAGGTGTTTGCCTCATGGAAGGAGGAGGATGGTGGTGGGGGGCAAAATTAAAATTCCTACTCTGACAGGTGTTTGCCTCAGGAAAAGTGCTGGATGGTGGTGGGGGGCAAATTTACTATTCCTACTCCAACAGAATTTTGCCTCAGGGAAGGTGCTGGATAGTGGTGGATGGCAAAATTACTACTCCTACTCCGACAGGTGTTTGCCTCAGTGAAGGTGCTGGATGGTGGTGGGGGGCACATATTCCTCCAGGTGTTTGCCACACAGAAGGTGCTGGATGGTGGTAGGGCAAAATTACTATTCCTACTCCGATAGGTGTTTGCCTCAGGGAAGGTGCTGGATGGTGGTGAGGGTCAAAATTACTATTCCTACTCCGACAGGTGTTTGCCTCAGGGAAGGCGCTGGATGGTGGTGGGGGCAAAATAACTATTCCTACTCCAACAGATGTTTGCCTCAGGGAAGTTTCTAGATGGAGGTGGGGGGCACTGAAAGAAAGTATTCAACTGTACTTAATTATAAAAAAAGGAATCATGAACAGGAAATAATAATCACATTTTCTTTTCTTTATCAGAACTGCAATTTTTAAATTAAAGGTTGTAAAAACACAGCACTACATAATACAGACAATCTAAAGAGTTTATGAATATTGAAATAGCTCAACAGGTAAGAAGTTTCTACAAGAAATTTTTTCATGCCATAAAGTTTTAAAATCTGCCACAATATAAGAAGGGAATTATAAAATCACTCCTATCTCACGAAACAAATTAAAAACATATATCTGAGTAAATGAAGTGTGCAAAAACTGACCAGAGAAAAAGACAATGTCTCGTTAACAGGTCTAATACAATCCATCCATCTGCTGGAAAATGAAACTGACAAAAAAATATACAGCCATATCTTCTTTACATTTCTCTACAGATCAAGCCATAGCACATAAGTATTGGATCTGTGATCCTACATTTTTAGAACACTTCCGGACTAAGAGGAGATTCTGCCAAGAAGAAGAGCTGGAGAAGCTGTAGGAGGGGAACTGTCACTCTGGTTGTTGCTGTGTTGGGCTAGACTACTGCTTGCTCTTTCTGTCTTGGACAGTGAAAGGACAGGACTTTGCTTTCTGTCCTACTTGCCAAGGCTCTCCAAGGGCTTGTGTGTGCCTGCCTCCTAGTAAGAAGTTTCAGGGTCATCAAAGACTTCACCTGCACCCCCTGAACTCCTCTGCTAGGAGTTCTGACTTGCCAAGTAGTGCCAATTCCAGTTCTGGACCCTTGGAGTTGGTTTTGCTGCAAAGAAGCCCGAAAATCTACACATCGACCATCAGCGCCTGTTTTTCCCCACCATGCAATCGCTGCGTGCGGCCGAAGAATCGACACAGAGCCAGCCATGCGGCTGAAAAGATCACTGCATCCCGAGTCCTGAGCACTGCGTCTTCAACGTCTGAGACACCCACTCCGACTCTGACGCAGGCTCTGCAGCTGAAGAAATCGATGCATCACCTGCTTGAAGCTGTTAAATCAATGCAGCACCTGTTTTGCCACCGCCGCATCAACCCCAGCGCGTATGGATTTTCAATGCATCGCACCTGTTTGCCAAGTTATTCATCGATGCAGCCAAGCAGTAAGGAACCAAGACCCGTGTCCAGAAACCGACGCATCACCTCCCCTCGCAGTAAGGAATCGACACATCACCTCCCTTGTCAGTAAGGAATCAATGCATCACCTCCCCTGGCAGTAAGGAATCAACGCATCACCTCCCATGCGAGTAAAGAATCAACACATTGCTTTGTTTTCTGGTGCTTCATCTACCTGGTGCCTCTTTTCGTCTCTGATTTTGACGCAACCCAGGTGATTTTTTGCCCGTTTTCTGTCGCAGGCACTAGTCCTACCCAAACAAGTGAGGTACCATTTTTATTGGATGATGTGTGGGAATATCCTCCAATGGTACTAACATTTGTTAGTGCCAATTGGATTTCTCTGCATTTGTACGTTCCAAATATAAGCCATAATGTAAAAAAGACATTTTGAAAAATGCCATCTGAATCACATGCTGCTATGGGCACCCACAAATTCAGAAATGTACAAATAACCACTACTCCTAATCTCCATATCTTGTGCCAATTTCAGAAATACATAGGTTTCCTTGATATCCATTTTTCACTCTAACTATTTCACCATATGAATTGGTTTTTACTCGGTACACAATGAAAAATCATTATACAGTGCATCTCACTTGTTTGCTTTGGGTTCTCTTGTGTTTTTTGAGAATCTACAGACCCTGCATATCCCCACAGCCAGTAGTAATGGTATATTGTTTTTTGCAAATTGGCCATTGTGACAAAAAGTTACAAAAGAAAACGTCACAAATGGCAGGGTTTTTTCTACTCATTTTCAATATTTCTTTATTTCAACAGTTAGTTTATTTGGGAAAACCTTGAGGGATCTACACGTGACCCCTTGCTGAATTCAGAATTCCGTCAGCTTTTCAGAAATCTATAGCTTTCCTAGATCACCCATGGCTTTCACACTGGTTTTAACCATAAACTGGAAGTAGGTTGAAAGCCCAAAAATAGGAAAAATGGGCTACCTCTTTGAAAAATGCAAAATTTGTGGTAACATTTCTTTGTTTTTGCTTCAGCTCTACATGTCCCTGAATGCTGGGAAGATGGTGAACCTTTTGTTGATGTCATTTGTAAGGGAAAAAGGAACCACTTTTTGTAGAGCACATTTTCCCCCAAAAAATATATTTGGCAATTTTCTCAGTCGCCTCCAAGGGAAATCCACAAGGCCTAGTTACCTTTAGAATCCTCAGGATGTCTGGAAAAAAGATGTAAATTTGGCGTGGATTCCTTAAGTGGAAAAAAAGTTATGGACCCCTGAGTGCGAACTACCCCAAATATCAAAAAAGGGCTTAGCACTAGGGGATGGGGGTTGAGCCCTAGCAGTTAAGGGGGTAATGCATTTTTCTTTGGGCCATCACTACCTTTGCTGCAACAGAATTAAAGTAGCTCGAGTTCCTTCAGGGCAGTACTTCATGTGTAGTTTTAACAAAGTCTGCTCTGATTATTTCATTAGCGCTGAGATACCCTTATGGGGTGATTCACGCGCTTTACAAAATACTAAATAAATAAATAAATAAATAAATGTCACTGTCACCCATCCCAGGAACTGGAGCCATTGTTGTGCCCCACAGTTCCATGTGGTCACACTTTGGGCCCGGGTATAAACAGCAATTTACATGTCTCGTTCTTAAGTTGCCATCTTTTCTTAAAGACAATGACATTTGACACACATTCATTTGAGTGCCTATGCAGGATAATATTCTCCCAACTAAAATTTGCTTACATTTGCTTACATTTACACTTTGTAGGCACCCTATCAAATACCTTGAACATTCTGTACAAGGACTAAGTTCATTATGCAAAAATGTTATTTGTTATTGGACATTCAGCAACAGATCTATCAGGATAGAATAAACAATAGCGGCCTGACGGGCTCCTTCCGAATGGCAACATGGATGATGTTTATTATATACTCAACATCACTCCTTTGATTAAACAGAGGAGCATTTCACTGGCACTGAGAAGTTGCCTTCATGCCGGAATTCCAGACTAGCTTATTCCTGTTTACCTCTTGCAAGGGATGCTGCCCAGTTCTCCACCAAAAAGGGCAGCCAGATGACACTTACCCACAGGATATGGGGAGTTTGGTCACCATACAGGGATTTGGCATATTCGCCCCACCTTAGGCACATTAGGTTAGGAAGCGCTAGGTAGGAGTACAATATATTACAGTACTTGCATTCAAGCTTATATTCTCTTTAATCAGCAAAATGGTTGAACTGTTTATCTTTTTCACCATTCTTGTAATGCTAATCACATTATTCTGTTTCCTTCTATTGATTATTACAGCCCACGTGTTTTACTCAAGAATTACAATGCTTCGATAAATATTGAAACTGTATGTTGTATATTTCTTGTGTATCTCTTTGGGTAAGCATGAGTAACCAAACAAAAGGGCTCTAAATTTGTTACCACAATTTCCTTGGGGAGTCAGGGGAGTCATGTTCTGAGGTTGCCCAATCCATTTGTTACCTTGTCAGGTTAATGATGCAAATGGTGCACTGTGAGCAGCAGGACTAAGGCCAACATATCCTGAGGGTGTGCTCAGAATCAGTCTTGCACAGTTCTGATGTTTATGTTGTCCAACAAACGCACAGTTTTACTTGGGAAAGTATAAGCCATACGACAACAGGCCCAGACTATTTACATTTTGCTGGGAATATTTCAGGTCATTCCTGTTGTGTTAAAGTTATGTGTCACCAACAATATAGCTGGGTCGAATTTAGTTTGCAACCGTGTGACTTCTGTGCTCCACCGTTTATGCAACTTAATCAGTCACAGTATTTCCTTTCAGCAGAATCACTTCTCTTTTAAGTGCAGTTATAGGGTTTCACGTGTATTAGAAGTAGTGTGGCATGTAAAGCAGCAATCTTCACTAACACTGCTTAACAGTGGTAACACTAGTAACTGGATACAGGACACTGGTTTCCTACACCCCAGTGAAGGAAGGCCTACTACCCCCCTCAATCTAAAGTCTAGACAGTCTCTCCTAGCTGAGGTATTTTGCCTCTGCAATGCCCGCAATATATATGGAGGATGCATATAAATTGGGTTGTGTGTCTGTGTGTGTGTTTTTGTGTGTACACACTTTCTTGTGTGCCATGCAATGTGAATGCTGGTTGCATTGGAGTCAATACGTATGTGCTCTAGCAACATGGTGGCTGGCAGTGTGCATGGCTGTCCAGGTTTCATGTTTCTTCTGGAATCCTGTATGTATACATTCATCTGTCCCTCTCCTACATACCATTTCTCTTTGTGGGTCGATGAGCTAGGCCCAGCTCTCCTTCCTAGTCAGAATTATTTCATATTCTGACCTCCTGTCTGAGGGCCATATCCACTACACCCTGAACAGACATGGGGAGGTTGCAGTGCTCGACAATCCCAGCACAAGGTGATCACACTTGGTTCATGCACCTTCAGGATTGCAGGTGCCCACAGAGTTTAAAGGCTGCCAAGAGCTGAATTGGCCAAGAAGTGCAACAAAGGAAGGAGGACTACTGGGCGCTCAACTGAGTACTTTCTTCAATGCTTTACTCTGTGAAAGGTAGAGCTGTGCACCTGCACAGCTGACAAGACAATAAAAATCCAGAAAGGGACCCTTTGCTTGTGATCTCACTCTTTGCAAGCACAGATGTTGCAAAACTACATGCTGAGGAAAACCTGACGGCCTATGGAGCTGCTGAAGTGTGTTAAGCTCAGACACTCACCTGCACTCCTTTTGCTCTGCCTGACGACGACTCTTCCCCAATCTCTCTGGGAACTGGCAGAAAGGCAGATATTAATAATACTCTGTCTATCTGGAAGACCCCAGGGGGAAATGGGGATGGGATGAGAGAGAGAGAAAGAAAGACAGGTGGTTGTTCTGGTTCTCGCCACCTCGGGGAATACTTCTCTGGAGAATCTAGCTGGGTCTGAATAGAGACTTCTAAGGTGTTGCAATTTTTCTAACAGGATATTTCTTGATCACTAGAAGAAGAAATAAACATAAGTATTCAGTCTAAGGATTCTTGATAGATAGAAAACCATATAATTAACTCTGTGTCTCATTTACAACTCAAGAGGCCTTTACCTAGCACTGTACACAATACGTCATATTTTTTAGGGATTAAATAATGTGATACTTTCTTAATCCAACCGTCCAATGCAAAAACAGTTTGTGGAAGTTATCCTAAAAAAAATAAACATTCATTAAAACACTTATCAGCCCTTTCTTCTCAAATATATCATGTACGTCAAAGACTGAATGTACACCTTGGTATTTTCTTCAGATTAACTACTGACGTTCTCCTGGAACTTTTTCTGTTGTTTACACCAAAAAAATAAAAATAAAATACAATAATAGTGATTGAAGTTTCCAACAAGGTTATTCCTTTTATGTCCAAGAGTTCATTTTGTCTCTATGAGGAATTAGGCACTTGAAAACTAGTTCATGCAATAAAGTTGTTACCTTTTAATGTTTTTGTTGTAAAGAAAAACTTGTCCGTTTACTTGAAGCCCAAAGCGTCCGTTTATCAGCGCAATAAGTTTTTTTTTTTAAATGTCAAAAAATGACTTACCGGTTTATTTGCAATAAACTTCTACTCGAGTAGAGGACCGATACAGCCTTACTTTACTTGAAGCCTTTCCCTCTTTTTATCTTTTGCAGGGAACATCCGGAACAGGAGCTCCGACGTGCAGGAAGCGGAAGAAGGAGAACTCGGGACAGGAAGCCAGGCGACGTCCAACAGGAGGGATGCCGGAAGACAGGACGTCGGAATGCCGAAGACGCAAGAAATCCAGATGAAGTCAGGTAAGTGCTGAGTCCAAAACGACACTAAGCAAAGATTTACATGCGCGGGCGGCTTAAAAACTCTCTGCCGCTCACGCTGGGAGCAGTTCCTCGTGTCTCACGTGTTTGGTAGTTTACACGTGTATGCTGCCAACGGTAAACTAGGAATTTACATACTCGTGTTCTGAGCACATTGCTCTATGATTTCTTATGCGTTCTTGAATCTCAATAACAAATCTTATTATTGCTGAGTCATGTTTTTTCCACATAGAATAATATCAAGCATTGTAAAATATATATTAAAATATACGGTGTAAAACATAATCAACACCAGAGTTTACCCACAAACAGTGTTTTTTGAATAACATCTTGGGAGAAATGCCTTAAGGAAAATTAACATGATTTGTACCCATAACAAAGTGTGACCGACCGTAGCAATGGACAGAGCCTGGCTGCTGTGAAGGACCTATGTGTCACATCCTGATGGACTGTTTCTGCCTTGGAAACATGAGGACAGGTTTAGCCATCTGACCCTGACCAAACTCCAACGTCTTGATGGCATCAGGACCCAGGGGAAACACATACATTCAATACAAGACCAAGGGTGAGCCCTGCTTTCTCATGACACACCCTGTGTCAGATGGAGCTAGTATTGCACATCCTAGTTGCCACCGTGAGTTGTTGAGGCTTCTTCCAATTCACCGTTAGCTTGTCATTCCTTTTATGAGCTAGAAGAGGTCACACTGATCCCAGAACCATTGGAATTTCATTTCTAGCCCATGAGGATCCAGAGATATAATTTCAACCTCCAGTAAGAACTCAGTAGCACAAAGTCTTCAGCTTTGTCACAGCACCATTAGAGGTCTTAGTTGGTTCCCCTAGACATATTGTTTCCCCTGCCAGGAGAAAATCTGCATTTCACCAGTGAGTTCTGAGATATCGGTCACTGAAATGACATTAATGCAATGTGATGTTCTGTTTTATTGTAATTGCTGTGGTGTGTTCCATTTTAACTAAGTGTTGCGTTATGCCCTGTCATTAGATCAAAGCCTACCAGAAAGTCAATCTGTCTGGTTTGCTTAAGACATCTTGAGGACATACAGAAAGCTTACTTAGGAAAGCATTCCGCCTTTTGCTTATCATTTACTTTATGGTTGTAACTCACATTTTCTGGCTTTATATTTGCTGGCTTTATTTGCTTTAGGCTGCCCAAACCTTGATTACTGTATTCTTCCACAAACATGTTTTCTGTAAACATGCCTTTAAATCTTGTTTTTATCTTGTCACAGTTGCTGTGCATTCAAAGACAGAGGTCAAATGTCATGGAGTTAGAGTGCATTGGTAGATTGGAGTGGATAGGAGTAGATTGGGTGGATTACAGTAGGTTAGAATGGAATGGAGTGGGGGTAGATCTACCCCAATATACTCCACTCCAAACTACCCTACTCCTATCTATCTCACTCCAATGAACCCCACTTTACTCCAGCCTACCCTACTATAATCCACCCAATCTATCCCACTCCAATCTACAACACTCCACCCTAATTTACCCCACTCCAACCTGCCTCACTCCACTACAATCTATCCCACTCCATTCCAATCTACCCCTCCCCACTCCAATCTACCTCAATTCACGGCATTCCACTCCACCCCAATCTACCTCAATATATCCACTCCAATCTACCCCACTCCACGTCAATCTTTCCCAATACACTCCAATCTACCCCACTCCACCCTAGTCTACTCCACTCCACCACAATGTACCCCAAGTCAATCTACCCCACTCCAATCTACCCCACTCCACTCTACCCCAATTTTCTCCACTCCAATCTACTCCACTCTACCTCACTTTAACCAAATCTACCCCACTATGCCCTAATCTACCCCACGCCACCCCACTCCAATCTACCCCACCCCATTACAATATTCCCCACACCACTCCAATTTACCACACTCCCCCAATCTACCCTACTCCACCCCAATCTACCCAAATCTACCCCACTCCAAACTACCCCAATCTACCCCCACTCCAATCTACGCCACTCCACTCCAATCTACCTGACTTCACTTCAGTCTTCTCCAATCTACCCCAATCCACCTGTCAGGAATCAGGCTAATGTGATATCTGTAATCTCAGGAGGACGGAGGAGGCAGAAAAGAAGAAGGAAAAAGATCCTAGTGAAGCCTCAGGTGATAAATCACTGGAGTTATCTATAGGCTTATGTGGGATTTAGACATTTCAAGATGGCCACCACATTAGCTGAGTATTTGTATGCATTTGTGTGGTAGGCAGAATGAGTCCGCGCGCTCTTCACTGCGCACTTCAAACTGAAATTCCTAGTGAGAAGTTCATTTTTTTGTCCGCTCCTCTTCTCAGAGTGGAGGAGGACTAATTCTGATTCACACTTAGTTTAGGGATAGCTTCCCTTCTTCTGTAGCCCTCAAGAGTGCGAGGGTCATTTCGTCACCGTTTACAGTGATTTTCTGCATCACTGAACACCTGAGTTCTGCTGCCGGTTGTCTCGGTAGACTCGGGTTACTCAGCGTCGGAGTCAAGGTGTTCCAGAGAAGTTGGTTGTGGCTTGGAGGGTCCGTACCCTTTCCTCCTCCAAGCTGTGACTGAACGTTGGACTACATCATCGCCTGGAAGTCAGTAAGAAATTTCCAGCTTCCGCACAGAACAGTTCAGCCTCTTCCTCCCTATTGCGTGCTTACCCTTCCTTTCCTCCCAGTTTTTCCTTCCTTGCTCCTTTTTGCGCGCAGCAACTTCAAGAGGCACCTAGGAGTAATTGTGTTGGCGTATTCAGCATCACGCTTATTGAACTCTTGAGAGAAAGAACAGTGACTAAACTGTGTACAGTCCTCCTGGTCACTTTCTTAAGAACTGTGCATGCCTTATATGTACTATTGTATGTAATAACAGAAGAGAGGCAAGGTCTTCAGGAGTAATAGGTAGGAGTTAGTTCTACCCGTAGGTAGTATCAGAATTGGTAGTGTAGTTTGTTTTATTGTTTTCTTCTCCTCTGTGCATTAGGTGTTTCCCCTCCCTGGGATCATTACTGGCTTCTTCACAAGAAGACGTTCCTCCGGTGAAGGTTCCTACCACGAGAGGGTTTCCACTATCCTGAAGCAGTCTCTTCTCTATCCCACTCCCCTTTCCCCCTTGTTGGTGGGCGTTACCATTTATATTTGGTGGGGGAACCAGCGAGTGGGTGTTGGGAATTTAGCGTCCATCCTGCTTCCGTGGAGATTCAGGTACTTCTGACACCACCCCACTTCACTCTTCCCCAATCTACCCCAATCCAGTCCACCCCAATATAACCTACTCCGTTCTACCCCAATCTACCCTGATCTACCCTACTCCTATGTACCCCACTCCAATCTATCCCAGTCTAATCTACCCCAATCTACTCCATTCAAATCTACCACACTCTATGTTAATCTACCCTAATTCAATCTACTGCACTCCAATCTACCACTCTAATTTACCCAACTCCCCACTCCAATCGACCCTACTCCACTCTACCCCACTCTACCCCACTCTACTGTCCACCAATCCAATCCACTCCACTTCACTCTACCTCAATCTACCCCATTCCAATCCACCCCACTCCAATCTACACCACCCCACCCTACTCCAAACCACTAACATTTAGCCATGCTGACCAGCATCCACACTGGTGTACAACTATGGCTAAAAGACATTGCCAAACCAATAGCTGTCGCATAGGCAAGATCTATTGGCTTTCCTAGTGCTTGGTTTTAACTGTGTCGCTATGTTGCTTTCCATATGTTATTGTATAACATTCTGTTGTTTATTTACTTTTGATGTGTCAACAAATGGTGATATTATTCCAGTCAAAGGCAGCACATGCTTTAAAATTCCTTTCACAAGCAACCATTTATCAATGTCTTGAGATGGTAAAATAGTACTGATCCAGCTCTCCAACTACTTAAGACACCAGTCAGCCGATATTTCTGGCACAGAGCATGTGTCAACTTAGTGCTCCAAGTGCTCACTTTATGTGGGACGGCCCCTTGTGTTTGTTGATATTTATACATTTCAGGTATGGCAACCTTTAGGACTTGTGCCACTGCTGGCCAGTTGGCAAGGGTAAAGCTTTGGTTCTGGGTTGCTCATCAATTTATTTCTTCTGTCTTTACTTCAGTTGAACCAACGAGAACTGGATATGATAATGGAGGAGCATAATTTAGACTCCATCCCCTTACACATTATCAGTGCACAATTTACAATTATATTTGAAATTATGTCCACTGTGTGCCATAATAATATTAATGTGTGTTAACATTCAAACACGTTAATAAAATGTAACTATTGAGAAACTAAAGCTTTATAGATGTGTGCACTAACGTTCATTTAAAAGGCTTACATGTATTCATTATTGAGGTTTATATTTCAAGCTATATTTGCAAAAGTAAACTTGTATCCTATGTCTCTTTTGCATATATTCTGAAAGTCATATTTGAAAGTGTAATCATGTATGCTTTATTTGCGTTTGCATTTGTTCTTGAGTTTCATCTGCACAAGTATAATAATGTATTTTGAAGTGCATGTTTTAATGTTTAGTTAACATTAGTCTGACTAAAGGCCTTGATTTTGAAATGCGCTTTGCTTGGTTAGTGTGTTCTTTCTTCTGAAAGTGCCATCTCAAGGTTTCATTAGCTAGAGAAAGGAGCATTGTTGTCTCTATTCGTTTCTTTATAGTAAAGTCTGAGAAGAAAAATCTTGGCAATAAAAGTGAAGAACTAATGAGCAGATGAAACCTTCTATTCATCGTGTATCAGAAATGGACGGATGTTCAGGGTTGCAGTAACTGTCCAAGTTCTGTTGGATGGGAAAGTCGGGGATTGTTGCAATTGCATAGCACGATGATTGAAATGATTGGTACCTGGTGGGGTGGGAAAGGATACGACTGCTACTGAAGTCTCTGTTGTTTTAATTAATGTTCACACTGTTAGAGGTTAGAGCAGATTACCTCAGACTTTGAGGAGTACAGACCTCTATACTTCTTTTATTCTTGCAAGTGTGAAGCTTTATGCTAAACACTTATTCCAATTCTGAAAGACGTCAACTGGAGTCTTCACTATGCTGGCACCTTCTTCTATTACCAAATGTCCTTGAAAACCCACTGTATGAACTATCCTTATCCTAACTTGAACCTTTATTAGATGATTTTAGAACTTATTCATGTTTAGGAGAGAGAATCGGCTTTTGTATTGCTGTGGCTGTGATTAATTTGTCTTATTCTACTGAGACTGAACCGCTGTAATCTTGTATTTTTCTAATATTCTCCTGAATTGCATATATATTGGATTGACTATTAATTGGAAATAAAATTTGTTAACTTCAGTCACCGATTCCATGTCTTTATTGTATGGCCAAATGGGCTTCCCGATGATTGAATTGTTTTATTATTGCTAGCTTCGTTGGTATCTCAGTCAAGTTAAAAAGATCCATCAGAGGAAAAATTGTAAACCACACACCTGTGTGCTCTCAGATGGTAGCTTGTCAGATGGTTTAGTTATTGAGACATAGGAAGTTACTGCATCCATGTTAGAGCCACAGATTTGCCCAAGCCCTGTCTTGATCCCAAAGTCCATGTCTTGATTCAGAGGACCATCGGTCTCCAGAAATTTGGAATTAAGTTATAACAGTGGAGGAGTGCGCATTAATAGGGTTGTGCATTGCAATTGCTTATGTCTAGCTTGTGGTGTTTTGCTGATATTGCATGGTGTGACTTGATGATGTTTTAAGTTGTTGTGCGGATGTGGAAGCGCTTCATTGCAAAGGAGTTGAAGTGGTTATAAGGCTGAACATAGCCTAAGAGCCGAGGATAGTAATAAAATTATGCTGTAATTGTCTGCTTTTTGGTGGTGATAGTTGTGAGCGATACCAAGTTGTGAGACATTGTCAGCTACACAATTGAGATAGGGATAAATATCTTTGTGTGAGACTAAGGTGTGGTTGGTGTGGCAGATCCTTTTGTGCAGGGTTGAAGCAACACTAATATGGGCGATTTCCCGCTGGTCGAGGTTCCACTGGAGTGTGAGTCAGGATAGGCCGGAAAGTGTCACCCCAGACAATTTCTTCTGTGATTAAATACTGCTGATTCTTTACTGTAAAGTTATTGAATTTTGCTTTGCATTTTTGTTGTTGTGCTTGTATTGCAATGCTCAGGGACAATTGTAATGGATTTTGGTTCCGCAGTTCCTTTGTAGAAACCTGAGCCAGCAGGAAACATGCCACCTACTTTGACAGTCCCTACTGGAGTAGATATATCAGCTAATACTCCTGTAGTCCCAGGAATGAGAGGAACTACTTTAGTCCCGACTCAGGTGAATCCCCTTTATGTACATATATACAGCATCAACCATGAATCAGACTGGATTTACTCCTGTAAGAGAGCCCGCTTAAAGATCTCAAAATTTTGACATGTCTATTTTGGAATTCACCTCAGAGTGTTACCAACAGTAATCCCAGGGAAAGGATAGCGTCTAATACCTCTGTCGTACAGAATGGTATTAATTCCTGAGAACTGGAGGATTTGATAAGATTTTTCAATGTGCCCCCAAGAAAAAGTGAAGGTTCAGGATTAGACAGAGAAGTAATCCAGACCCCAGTGAGGGAAAATGCAGTGGATGTAGTCAAACTAAAGTTAGAAATGGATGAGTTGATATTAGGAACCCTTGATCTTTCCCGATTAGATACCTACCAAGAGAACAAACTTGTATTCATCTGTAAATATGTTACCAAACATGCAGGACAAGCTCATGATAAACTGTCTGAACTGGCCTATACTTATGATGTAGATTTAAGCTGAACTAAGTAATTGCAGAAGAGATACCTTGTATGTTTTGATGAGATTGACATTGTAGTATGAGAACACCAGGAATGACAACTCAAATTAAGGAATTAATTAGTTGCATATGAAAATGGAATGAGCTAAATAAGTGGGAAGGCAGATGGGTGAAGAAGAAAGATCAATAGAAACCAAACAGGGAGCAGACTCCATCTTTAATGGATGGAGAGGGAACTTTGAATTTTCCATTGAGGGAAGTGCCTGTTGGAGGCTATGCCCATGTGCCTTGGAGTAGCAGTGATCTTGTGTCATTCACCAATGATTTCCCAAAATTGATAGAAAAGCCAGTGGAATGGGTTGCAAAATTTGGTGATTTGTGAAGATTTCACAAGTCTTGTGGGTGGATTTGAATACCTGATTTGTGGGCAGAATGTAAAGTGGCTATAGGGTGGCTGGAAAAGGAACTCTTGAGAAACGGTATGAGGGGGAAAATTCATTGATAAATAAAACAACACATTGGATTCGTCACGTGAGAGGGTGCCGCTCCCTGATAAGAGATGTAATTCTAAGGGCAAGATGGTGCAAGCTCTACGACTCCCCTACAGATTGCATAGAATTATTGCTAAAAGACGAAGGTCTAGTCGATAACATGCTAACCCTTGATATCAGAATCTGTCCACCAGAACCGTCTAAAATCCAATTCAAATAACGTATATCTATGGGCCAGCCAAATGAATTTCCGCCACACATAATAGATCGCCCATGCTCAGATTCAACCCTGGGGTCAATCGATTGACTTTCAAATGTGGACCCCTTTACAGATAGCCACCCTCCCTCTGAATTGCCAAAGTCTACCCTCTGCTCATCAATGGAGAATAGATTGGTATTATGTAGCAGTGGCAGGGTCAGTGGGGGCCACCCTGCAAGCAACAGTATTGGATACCTAGGGGCTAAAGGGACCCAAATAGTCACTAGTTCAGCGGGTATGAATGAGGCAGTTGTCCTCATCACCAGTGATTCTGTTAGTCCAAGTGACGCTGCGCAGGTCAGCTTAGTATATGCTTCCAACTCCATGCTAGTCTCTTGGAATGTGGCAGGGCTAAGTATTAAATTGTCCCTCTCTCACTAGAACAGCTTTATATAGTTTTTTTTACATTTGACTTCTACAGGAAACTTGGCGTACAGCTCCCATATATAAGGTGGGTTATGTAACTTACTGTCACCCTGCAGTGACAAAGGGAAAAGGCGGTACAGCAAGAGGACTGCTAATATGGGTTAAAATAGCACTGGGTTGCAAGAGCACACTCCATCGTTCAGAAAGCCCGGATATCCTGGGGATCGGACAGCAGGGCTGTTCAGGTAAATCCATTGATATTTACAACATATATGCCCGAGGAACAAGGGGGGCAAACCATCAGCCATATTCCATCATCTCGAAGAGTTGTCGGATGAGAGAACAGCACAATCCCCACTGTTGATAGCGGGTGATTTTAATGTCACATTTGAACCCCTCGACATAAATGATGTGACGGAGACTACTGAGGAAGATGCCAAGTGGTCTGTCCCCCCACTAGATCTTCCTCCAGTCAAGAAATGGTCCCAAGTAGTGTTGCAAGTAAAAGCTCTAGCTTGGAGTTTAGGCTAAGGGCAGTAAAAAGCAGTAAATGGCAGGTCAAATTCAGATTGAACTGGTGCCAACACCTACAAGAGGGCTAAAAGCCCGAGCCGCATTGATTATATCATGTTAGACTTGAGGCTCCGGCGGAGCTTTATTGACATGGTTTTGGGCAAAACCACTGATAGCGACCACAATCCGCTTATCCTAAGAATGCTACCAGTTTGGGGATGACCAAGCAAACAGACCATCGCCCAACAGCTAACGAAGGAAGTCTTACCATCTAATGATAATCGCTGCCTAAAGTGGCGAAAGATAATTATACGCGAAGATAAACTTGCTGGGTTGAACCGGTACTTGTTGGTAGGCATGACAAAACTTCCGTCCCTGCTCGAGGAAACAGGAGGGCTAGTAGAAGTAGGTAACACCTTAACTCACTTCTTCAAGCAACTGAGCTCCCATTTTACTGTAGTTGGGCACCATGCAAAACTCAAAAACACAAAGAGGGAGTCAGAAACATGGTTCAACAAAGACTGTAGAACCTCTCACATCCAGTTAGCCAAGGCAATAAAATCAAAAGATAGTGGGCAAATTAGAACAACAAGGAAGAGTTAAAAGTTAGCCTTACAAAAAGCAAAAAGAGAGTGGGACAAATCCTGCTGGTAGTCAATTAAAGAAGCTTGTGCTGCCAGAAACTCAAAAATGTTTTGGTCACTGATTGCATGGGGCAATGATGCAGGGGCTCCACCCCCCAAAATCACATTTTCGCATCAACCTGGTACGATCATTTTCAAAAACTTTACCTAGACTCTGATATATCACCCCTGTTGGGAGTTGTCAAGTAAATATCTGAGACCCCTGGAAGCGATCTCTTCTCTCTGGGTAATATCGAGGCCTCTTGTAGTGGGCTGGCCCCACGTGTACAGCATACAAAGTAGACGTAGCCGAGTTGTAGTTGATGTAGTTTATTCAGTAGTAGCTGTAAGCTGGAACAGGCCCCACCAGGAGCAGCCTCCTAGCTGCTCAGCCCATCTTCTCAACTGTCCCCCACACACACAGGCACCCAAGCATTCCACTCATACTGACATTCTGACCGGAACACTCACACTGGCTGAGCAGCTAGGTAGAGGGAACAGAATGACATGACCTGAGGATACTACACCTCTATTGGCTGAATAGTTCAGGCAAAAGCCCAAGCTCCCTATGGTATACCGGGGGACCTCTTTCGATGTGACAACCTCAGTTGGTCTCATTATATCTTACTACTGACATTGATTGGTAAGACTCTATACACAACGGGGAACATGGCGGCCAGCTAGCGCCGGTCGCGAGTCACTTGCCCTCCAGCTCCTGACATGTTGCTGAGACGCTGAGACTGCGCTGAGACTGTGCATCTTACTCGGGGCCCGGGATGTGAGCTCTTGTTCGTGACATTGTTTGTTTTGCCCCTCTTTTCGCTTCGGGCTCATGTCTCGTGGTTTTTCATGGTTTTCCGTGGTTCCCCGGTTTTTCCGTGGTTCCCAGCGTGGATTGCTGGGTAAGTGCGGGGGTGTTGGCGCTCCGCTCCGCTTTGACTCCGCCCTGACTGTGCGGCGTGGTGTTGTGGGTCTCGGCTGTGCCTGGCTTCCCGCTGACTTTCCGCCGTTGGCGCCCTGTGCATACCTGTGGTGCCGGGAGTTTTACCTCGATCTCTTCGCCTGGTTACCAACGGGTTGCAGCCCGCAGGTTTCGGTGGCTCAGTGAAGGTGAGAGATTGTTCACGCTGGGGCATAGGTGTTTGAGGGTTGGAGGAGGATCTGTTTGTGGGGGGACGTGTTGTTTTGTGCGTACGTTTAACAAACAGAACGGGAGGATTGATCACCGGATGGTGGGACTGGAGTAACTGGAGTAACTGCTGCGCATTTAAGGGCATATAAAGCAAATAAAGACATTTTGCGGGGGAGCCTGGACTCATTAAGCCTCATTGGGATTGTGTGTGAGCGCAATCTCCTGGATGTGTCGCAGCTTCTCTGTGGCTCTGTTAAGGGGTGCGGGGGCCCTTACAGAACTTCGCCGTGCTGGTTGTTTTTCCAACAAGCAGCCCACTAGCAGTGTCTGCTTTAAGGGCAACATACGTTGTAACTTGCTATTAAAACCCCCTGCTACTTGTGTCAATAGTGCAGAGGGAAGTCCAGGCACTGTCGAAAAGAGCTACTTGGTAACCAAGTCTGAGTCAAGTCATAACTCTAAGATAAGCAGGAGAGATGTATGTTTCCACCCCATGGAGTTAGTTAACCAGCCACCTGGACGTCTAGTTGTCAATAAGGAGATCTCACCTTTAGGCGCTGGTTCGTCTAAGGGGGAGTCGACGGAGGAGGTCCTGAGAGGTAAAAGGTACAAATTGAGATCCTGTGCATTTCTTCCCAGGGCATCTTTGGATCAGCAGTCCACTTCATTAAAAGCAGTTATTGAGCCTAGTGGGGCTTTATTTAAAAATCGCAAGAGTAGGCTGCAGTCAAAAAAACCTGCCAGAGCCTCCCCTGCGAAAAGCAGGAAACCTAAGAATTTGCCCCTCCCAAAGGTGACCCCATCTCTTAGATCCTTCTTTAAGGTTAAACCACAATCAAATATGGATCTGGCACAGCATGTTGTCTCCGGGCCATCTCAACAGCCAAAACCGGTTATCCCCCTTTCCAACCGATTCCACTCCGCTGACTGACCTGGTTGTCTTGGATGGGGGGTGTCCCTGTAGATGAACAAGTTGAGGCACAGGAGGAGGCACCGCAACAGAGCCCAGACTCGCTTCATGATATGCTTAGACACTTATCAGCAGAGATTGGAGCTCATTTCGCTACCTCTGAGTCAAACCAGAGAAAGATTCAAGAGACCTGTACAAATCTTGAGGAGAATCTGTCAGCCTTAACACACAGGATGGAGGCACTTGAATTAAAAGTAGGGGAGTTGGGGCAGGAGGTTAGAGACAACGTGCTCGAAGTGGATAAGTTAAAGGAAAGGGAGCGGGACCTGGCAGAGAGGATGGAGAGGTTAGAGAACAATTCAAGAAAGAATAACATCAGGATTTTGGATCTAAAAGAAGGAATGGAAGGTGATAATCTTAAGTCATATGTGATTAACCTTCTGATGAAAGCCTTCCCTCAAATAGCATCACCGTCTGTTTGGGAAACAGAGATCCAACGAATTCACAGGGACCCTTTTAGGTTGAATCCTGCCCGGAAAAAACCCAGGAAAATTCTAGTTAACATTCAATCCTACCTCCTCAAGGAACAGCTTTTGAGGGCGGCACTTAAACTTAAGTCAATTCAGGTGCAGGATGTCTCATTTAGGATTCGATCAGATATTTCACGGGTTACCGAGGATAGGAGGTGGGAGTTGGGGAAACGGTTGGATTCTCTAAAACACATGGGGGCCCAAGCCCAATCTACGATTTCCAGCTTTTTTTAAAGTGGTTTGGGCTAACAAAACCTATAATTTTAGGTTCCTCGAGGAAGTAGATGACTTCTTGAAACATGCGAAATAGAGTGTTTTGTTTTTTTTAGTTTTTTTTTAGAGAGTATTGTGTAGTCGCATCGCATCCCCGTTTTTGGGGGGCTGGACGGTACTGGCTCATTGGGCAATATTCTATTGCCAAAAGGTAGACAGGAGGGTTCCCGTGGGAGGTGGGAGGTGGGACAAGGGGGAAAGGGGGTGTTGGATTTTTGTAAGTCTTTCACATTTGTTGGTGGGGAGCATTGGGGAAAAGAAAAAAAAAGAAATAAGTGTAAAATCAATCTCATGTGATATAAGGACCACTAGTAGCTCTAAAAACTATAATAGAATGCTTAACCAGGATTATGGCTGGGGATAGACTCCCCTCAGGGAGGGAAACACCTTCTAGAATTTCTCAGCTGGAATGTGAACGGGCTGAGGGTTAAAAGAAGACAGCGTCTAATCCTTCAGTATTTAAGGAATAGTAACGCCAAGATCCTTATGATCCAGGAGACCCACTTGTTAATGCACGAATTCAAGGCCCTATTTGGAAAACTTAGGTGGGTGGATAAATTTGTTGCTTCTGATCAGCAATGTTGCTCAAAGGGGGTGGCTATTATAGCTAAAGTAAATGCAGGAGTGGAGTTTATTCGATCACAGGTGGATGGGAGAGGACGTTGGGCCATTGCAGAGATAAAAATTCTGGAGTCTAAGTATACTCTAGCAACCTTCTATGGGCCAAATGAGGATGACATTTCCCCTTTAAATAGTCTTTGCCTCGCCTTGGTTGAGTATGAAGCTCCTTTGATATTAGGAGGAGACTTCAATGTTCTCCTAGATAACAAGTTAGATAGGTCCTCCCCTCGTACGCAGATAGCGGCTCCCCGAGTTAAGGCCCATCTCCTGTCTATGATACAAAACTTAAATCTTAGGGATGTGTGGAGGGCTAAAATGGGGATAGGAGAGAGTACTCGTTTTATAGTAAGAAGAACTCTCACTTCTCTAGAATTGATTATATATTTATAGATCATTCGGATGTTGATAAAATCTGCTCAGTTAAACATCTGCCTATCCACCTATCAGATCACACGGCGATAGTTTTTGAGTTAGATCTTCCTCCAGACCTCACTCGGAGGAGATGGACGTTAAATAGAAGATACCTCTTGCAACCCTCTACACCTAGCTTTTTGAAGTGCGAGACAACAATGTTTTTTTCAGAATAATCTAGGGTCCACCGCAATACATATTGTCTGGGATTCTTTTAAAGCTTGGATAAGAGGTATACTTAGAGGGGCAGTTGCGGGTTGGGCCAAGTTAGAGAGGACCGAGTTGGCTGATCTGGAGTCTCAACTAGCAGGGGCCGAGGCTGATTTGAAGGCGAGGTGTGTCCCTCAAGTAGGAGATGGTATCCTAATACAGAAAGTGGAGGAACTTCAGTTGAAGTTCAAACTTAAGTCGGAAGAAATTTTACATCAGAAGTGTGAGGCGAGTAAAATGAGAGATTTTGAGCAAGGGGAAAGTTGTGGTAAATTTTTTGCTATGAAAAGTAGGGCAGATAGAGCTGATAATTATATTAAAAAGATCAAAGTGGGCACACAAGTTATAGAAGAGAAACAGGCCATCGAACAGGCTTTTATGCGCTTTTTCAAGAGTTATATCACAAAAATCTTATGGGTAGTGTGAAGGATATTGACGAATGGCTTAATGGAAAGCAACTACCAAAAATCACTGAAGCCAATCAACTCTTCCTCGCGTCAACAATAACTGCGAGTGAGATTTTGGAGGTTCTGGATGCATCTAAAAGGGAAGGCCGCAGGTCCTGATTCTATACCGAGTGAGGTCTACTCCATATTGAGGGAAGAGATTATTCCGGTGTGGCAGGATTTGTTTAACCAAATTTTGGGAGGTAATCCCCTTTGCCTGCTTCTTGGAGAGATGCGGTAATTACTCTGATTCGAAGCCCGGCAAAGATCCAACGCAGTGCCAATCATATCGGCCAATATCGTTACTAAATACAGATTATAAGGTTTTTGCTGGAGTCTTAAACAACTGGCTCTATAAGATCGTAGGTCCCTTAATTCATGAAGATCAGAAAGGCTTCCTCCCGGGCAGGCAAATGTCGGATCTAGTCCATACATTGATCGGGGCTATAGATTTGGCTTCGTTGCAGAATCTCCCTCTATCTATTGTCACGGTTGACGTGGCTAAAGCTTTTGATCGTGTCAATTGGCTCTTCCTAGATAGATCTTTAAAGAACTTTGGTTTTGCCAAAGGGTTCAGGGAAATTATCAAAAAAATGTATGCATCACCACAGGCTCAGATTTTGGTTAATGGTAGTCTTTCCCCTTTTGTGAAAATAGGCCGCGGTACCAGGCAGGGTTGCCCATTGTCCCCCATTTTATTTGATCTTTACATAGAACCATTCGCACAGAGTTTGAGATTAAATAGGAACATCATTCCCTTTGAAGTAAACGGTTTTGTAAGGAAACTAGCGTTATATGCGGACGATCTAATCGAATTTTCTCCTAATATTAACACCACCCTACCTGAGCTATTTTTAGAAGCTCGGATTTTTGGGAGCCTGTCAGGTTATGAAATAAATGAAGACAAGACTGAGATAATGGGATGGAACATCTCAGATCAGGGGAGAAACCTTGCTAGAGAGCTAAGATATTTAGGGGTTATAATAACACAAGATCTTGCCCAACTACCAAAGATCAATTTAGACAGAGTCTCGAAGGAGGTGGAAGTCCTATTAAAAAGATGGCAAAATATTCCCTTGTCTCATTATGGCCGGGTAAACCTAATTAAAATGTGTGTCCTTCCTAAGTATACGTATCTTTTTAATAATATCCCTCTAGAATTTAAGAAAGCTGACATCCTTAAGATTCAGGGCAAGATCTCCTCTTTTATTTGCGCCGGCAAAGAGGATTAGGTTTGTCTTGGAGAGAAAAATTACGGCGCAAACTAGCTCAGGGGGGTCTGGGCCTGCCTGATCTTCAGTTATACTGTTGGGCCTACCAACTAAAAAATTGCAGGATGTTGCTGCTCACCCCTGATGAATCTCTAAAAGGATCCATGTTTAAGGCTATGTTAGTTGGGGTGTCGGAGATAGGTTTTATGTATAAATTTGGCTCTCTAAATTTTTCAAAAAATTCATCTGAAGAACCTGTCTTGGGCTACCCTATTATAGTGATTGGGCTCCGGTTTGGGACTCTCCGGGTACTCCAGAGTGTCTTAGGGACGCGTTAGCATCCCCTTGAAATCGGCGGGAGTTGTATACTGGAAGGATATTATGGTGGACAATAAGTGCCACAGGTGGGAGTTTTAGGAGTCACATCACGGCGGGAACTTTATCTAGGTTTAAGTTTTACCAGCTGGCTCCTGGTGTAGGAGTCAATGTGGGTCCCAGCCAAGAGGAGGACGCCATGGAGCAGGATTTACAAGATCCTTCCCTGAGGAAGAAGGAAGTTTCCCTATGGTACAATTATCTTCTGGTTGCGGCACAGAGTAAGATGGAAGAGCCATATCGAGTCTGGGAGAGCTACTTGCCGAGTGAGGAGCTGAAAGAACTTTGGCAAGTATCTCTAGATCTTCTTTACCCTGTGATTAAATCTGCTGCACTCAGAAAGAACCATTTTTTCACACTACACAGGATTTACTGGTCCCCGCTCAAATCTTCCAAAATAAGTGGAGGTGGTGAAGCTAGATGTTGGAGATGTGGCTCCCAGAATGCTGATGATATCCATATATTTGCCACCTGTTCAAGCATTCAAGGGTTTTGGAGTGCGGTGGGTAAGACCATTTCTGGGGCTTTGGGATCCACTCTGGAGGTAAGCCCATCACTTATTTACCTTATTTGGTACGGTATTGCAGTCGGGGGGCCCACCCACACTATGGCACAACAGAAACTGAGGTTTTACTTAATCTTGTTGGCCAGGAGAGAGATATGCAAACTGTGGCGCCAGACAATGTCCCCCTCATGGAATGCATGGTGGAGATCAGTGGGTTATTTTAGAGCTATTGATCAGAGGATAAATGTATATAGAGGGAATGTTGATAAGGGGGCTTTTTGGAATTTACTTGATACTTTATCTTTGGTTTAGTTTGATTAGTTTTAAATCCAGGATATGCCTCCGATGATTATACTCTCTGGGCAGCTCAGGTTGTGTACATGGGTGTTTCCCATAAGAAGCTACGGCTGAGATTGGTACTATTAGCTACAAGCACCAGGGGTCGATCTGGTCGAAAGGTTGTTGTAGCTACAGAGGTCATATGAGGAAATTTTTTTTTTTATATCTTACTACTTTCAAACGCCATAGCAAGAGGTGCCTCAATCCCAGGGTCCTTGCGAGGGGCAGAGGTGGTACCCTTATATAAAAAAGGGGACAGAGAACTACCTTGCAACTACAGGCCTGTCAGCCTAATAGATGCGATACAAAAAGTATTTTGCCGATCCCTTCTACAAAAGATACAGGCTTGGGCTGATGAAAAAGCTATTCTAACACATTACCAAGCGGGTTTCAGAGAAAATACTGGGACAATAGACCAGGTGTTCCGCCTTCTTCTTCTATACTGGAATGTTGTGGTCATTGGTAAGGGCAGTTTGCATATTGCCTTTATAGACCTAAAGTAGGCTTTCGATTTAGTTCCCAGACAGAAGCTGTGGCAAATCCTTAGAGAAATGGGATCCCATCCAAACTCCTCAATCTAGTTATAAGGCTTCATGAACATAATCTTGCCCCGGTGAGGTTGGGTTCGCAGGGACAACTCACAGACCCTATTCCAGTTAGCAGGGGAGTACGGCAAGGATGTGTATTGGCGCCCACACTCTTTTCCCTATATATCAATGACGTGGTACGATTCATCTCCCAAAATCCTGCCGATGCTCCAACCCTAGGCAAGGACAAGATTGTGACCCTCTTACTCGCAGACGACACACTGCTGGTGTCTAAAACCCGGGCGGTTACAGTAACTCTTAAATAAATTCAAACACTTCTGCGATAAGCGGGGTCTAGAGAGCAACACTACCAAAACGAAATGTATGACTCTAAACCCCCACAAATCCTACAGGGGAAGGCCAACCTTGGGAGGGGCATCACTGGAAAGAGTAAGCACATTCAATTATTTAGGGGTAAAATTATCAGAGAAAATGTGTTGGAACCCCCATGTAACAAAGATGACCTTGAAGCACAAGCGGATAACAGGGGCCCTGGGGAAAGAACATTGCTCCTCAGCAAGCAAGCCGGTTGCCGCCACTCTGAAAGTTTACGATCTAAAAGCAGTTAGTTCTGCTTTTTATGGGTCAGAATTATGGCGTTGCAACAAATTAGAGGAGCTCAAGAGATCAGAGCATAAATTCCTAAGAAGTTTGGTGATGTTGCTCCAGAGCACCCTGCATCTTCACCTTATGCTAGATATGGGAAGACGATCTATCACCGACATAGCCAAGCTTCGCCCATTGTTAGTTTGGGCTAGAATTAGGTCAACTCTCCTCATATGCCGATACTATGGTGGAAGTAATCTGCCCTGATACCATAAAAATATTGGTTGGATGGGCAACGTAAGGATGCTCCTAACAGACACAGAGTTGCAGGGCGCCCGGGACAACTCCAATCCATCTTTGCTCCAAAAAAGCATAGTAAAGAGGCATTACTGGGACTGGGTCACACCGGGAGATTGCCAGAGATCTTCATGGGGGAAGTTAATAACAGAATTCAGACTCCACAAACAGATCAGCTTCTTGGAGCCTTACCTTGACTTAATACAAACACCACATGACAGAAAGCTGTATACTCAGTTTAGGTTTGGCTCCTTCCCTCTGAATGACTTCCAACATAGATGGCACAGTAATGCACTAACATCGGCAAACTATCCCGGCTGCAAGGCTCTCACGAAATCTGTGGCATATGTCATGTTTGCCTGCGCAGCTTACTCATGGCCCAGATCAAAATGACAAAAACCGATTTGCAAACAAATGGGTACACACAATTATTGGGAGGCCATGAGAATCCTTAAATTAGACACAAGACCACTGTATGCCTGTGCTGTCGCTAAGTTTCTCGGTCACAACTGGGGTAATAGGAAATGGTTCCAAAGCGGTTGACTACAATGGGGGTCAGCGTCATTTGTATATACACCGCATATCGTTTTACTGTACTCTTGTTATAATCTTGTTTCCCATAAAACAATAGATCTAGGCAAAATATTGAGAGTCACCCACGAGCATTAGGTAGTACTGACTCAATCTGAGCATCTTTTAGCGTAGCTGGTTTTTAACACAGAAATTGCACAAACCAAGGAGATTTTAAGATTTTAACAAGAATGATTGATTAACATAATTTCAACATCAATGCACATATGTATTTTACATTTTATAATGTTGCTTTTTTTAAATTCACAGCCGATCTGATTTTACATTAATTTATTATCGCACATTTTTTTTAAGTCAAATATTGTGGTTTTATACGTTGGTCATTGGTGTCAATCTGTGACTGTGGAAACTTTTATGGCATGCATGCGGAAATAAAGTATATTTGACTGAAACTCGTTGTCACATGCCCCATCACCATTAGTGATTAAACAGGTGATGACCTATTTGATAGGAAAAACCTCAGCTAAAGGCATTTATTGGGTCAAGATTGCCAGGACGACTCTAGGGCCCAAGAGTCAGTGCATACCTATTATAGACATTGTTGCAGGTGTTTAAGCAGCACTGTGGAATGGAGACTCTCAAATTAAAAGGTATGGGAAAGTTTGTTTTCTCGGTTTTTGACAGGATTGAGACCTGGGGTTAGCTTGATGATTCAGCAGCATTTGATTTGTTGGCAGAATAAATCAGTTGATGAGATTGTAAATTATGCGGAATATCGCAGTGATGAATTGGAAATGAAGCAAAAGCAATTGAAGGAGAAATTGATGGTGGCACACATGAAAGCAGCACCAAGAGGAAGTCAGAGTCAACCTAGTGCAGGGAATGTTGGTTCTATGCAAGGAGTGTATCAGCAGGGAACTCCTCTGATCAAGGTGGAAATGGGTTTCTGCAACAAGGCAGAGGTTGCAGTGTTCCAATTGACCCAAGTACTGGGATTTACGTAGCAACTTTGAAAAAATGTAATCCTAATCACTTTTGCAATAAGTTTGGGCATTATAAGTGGGAATGTTATCTTAATTCCAACAAATTGATGAATGAAAACCAGGTTCAGAATTCAGGGTTCACACAGCCCCAGAGTAATACCCTGTACAGTCACAAAATGTCCAGAGACCAATAATGCTAATTTCTAATGTGCCACAAACTCCAGTGATGCAGATTCCACAAGCCCCAATGGCGCAGCAAAATACAAATGGTACCTAATTTAATTCAATTCAAGTCCCAAATTTAAATCAGAATTCCTTCCAAAATCAGAATGCATTTCGCAATTTCCTATGTTTGAGACACTTGAGGGCTACGGGTCTGATCAGTCACAAAGTCGGTGCCTGAGGGGGAGGAAAATTGCATACTTGGCACAGTCTTAGAAGTAGACCAGAGTGGTCCATTTGTAGAAGGTGAGGTGAATGGACACACCATATCATTGTTGATTGATACTGGCGCAACCCGGTCTACTGTTAGAACAGGGGGAGTGCCAAACCTACCCTTTTCAAGAAAAAGAATACATCTGTCGGAGTCCCAAATAAGCAAATGACAAACCCCGTAACAGAATAAGTACTTGTTAAAAGAGGGTCCTTTGAGGAGAATCACCAGTTTGTGGTATGTGACTCAAGTCCTGTGAGCTTACTAGGACGTGATCACTTGTGCAAATTAATTTGCAGAATCTATTGTACCCCAAAAGGAGTAGAGTATCAAACCCATGATGAAGATGTCGTCTTTAAATTGGCGAGTCAAGGGCCAATGATTGGATTGTACTCTTTGATGACAGATGTTGATTTACCACTGGATCTCAGAGATACGATGAAGCCTGAAGTTTGGGACTTTTCAGGAAAAGATATTGGTCTCTTAAAGGGAGTTCGCATAAAAGTAAAACCTAATGTTGAGTATACGCAAGAATCCCACAGCATAATCTGGCCCCTGAAACAATTGCTGGGATTACTCTAGTCATTTAGTCGATGATACAACAAGGCATTTTGAAAGATATAATGGGGAGTTCATGTAATTCACCTGTTATGGGCTTGCAGAAGCCTTGTGGTAAATATTGCATAGTGCACGACCTGAGAAAGATCAAAAGTATTGTTGTTCCCTGTTGTCCCATGGTACCACATCCAGCTGTGATTTTATTTCAAATTACATGTGAGGCTGAATGGCATACTGTCATTGATTTGTGTCAGGCATTTTTCTCTGTACCCTTGCATGAAAACAGTCAGTACCTCTTCGTCTTCCGGTTGCAGAACCGTGTTTTGGCATGGTGCCGAGTCCAACAGGTGTATACAGAGGGCCTCTCAATTTTTAATCATATCCTCAAAAAGAATATTGAGGCTCTAATCATGCCCTGTAATTCAGTCCTAGTGCAGTACATAGACGATTTACTGGTTGCATCAGATACACAGGAAGCTTGTAAACAGTATTCCATTGCATTGCTGAACCACTTAGCTAAGAATGGACATTAAGGGCATGATTACGATGACGGACGGAAGGCCTCCGACCGACAGTTGGATTCTCCTCAACCTTATCGGAACACTTCCGACTGACTCGGTTTGTTTACAATCCAACTGACTGATCGCGATGTTTGCGGCTGTATTGCAAACCGCTCAGTTATTCTGAATCGGTTCCGATTGGCACTCGGAGTATCGGTTGGAACTGCATCGTACACTTCTAT